>APFE031195981.1:221655-286857 GCA_000404065.3 Pinus taeda | reverse complement strand
ATAATAATAAAAATTATATTCCTTCCTGGAAGGAGGCCTCTCTGTCCATTTTCTCGTTTATGTGCTATAAACAGTGTGATGGGCTCTATATACTGCGTTTCCTTTGTTTTTGGCGGTTCCTGTTATGCTTGCGGATCGGTGGGTTTCTGAGCCCATCCTACATGACTGATATGAAAGTCTTTGAATATCTTGTATGACTTCCCACGGTTTTCTGGGATGTCTAAAATGCTAACTTGCTGCCCCTTGATGGGATGTAGAAGATAGTCGAATTGTAAAACTTTTTATGTTTTCCTTAATAAAAAGTTTTGATCTTTTTTTTTTTCGGAAAAAATAATAAAAATTATATAAATGAGTACCATACTTTTAAAGTTAGTTTTAAAGTTGTTTACTATATATCTTATATATATCTATATATATATATATAATATCATATAATATTTATCATTAAAATGATAACCGTTAGGTTATTAATAATATAATCAAATAAACACAATCCTAAATGATAGGTATAATAAGGTGATTTACATGGAAATTATATATTAATAAAATAAAATAATACAAAAAAATAAAAATAAATAAATAAATATGATTGGTTAGTTAACTTCATTTAAAATTAATTCATTTTACCTAAATAATTATTATTAATTATAAATAATCTATATATTCTATAATATATTAATATAACATTCGGTTTGTTAAAAATACCTAGGTAAAGATATATAAAGAAAATAACAAATACTTTTCTAAGTTAGTTTAATTTTTTTAAATTATTTGTTTACCAAATTAATTATTAATGATATATATATATATATATATTATATAGTAGTCATATAGTATAGTAATATATATATAATATAATATAACTATTATTGGGCTTGAATAGTAGAAAATATATAAATAAACCACAGTTAATAACTAGTAGGATTAAGAAGAGAACTTTTTAAATAAATAATAATAATACATACATATCTATATATATAAGTTTAGATTAAACACAATACTATCAATTAGGACAAAAAATCAAATGGGAAGAGCAACCTAGAATAAAATGAGGCAGAAGGAACGCAAAAAATCAAATAGAAAACCAAAGATTAAGAAGGAAGACAGGAGGTACCCGGGGGAACGACCAAAGCGCAAAGGAAAAACCACTAAGACGAAAGGGCAGGGATCCAACATCTACCGATCTTTCAGCCGTCATCTCTGTTGAGATTATAATAATATTTGTTTTTAAAAAATTAATATCATAATTTAAAGGGCAGGGATCCAACATCTACCGCCGTCATCTCTGTTGAGATTATAATAATATTTATTTTTAATATAAATTAATATCATAATAAGGGCAAGGGATCAACATCTACCGATCTTTCTAGGCCGTCATCTCTGTTAAGATTAATAATAATTATTTGTTTTTTTAATAAATTAATATCATAATTTAATTATTTATTATTATTATTATTTTCCGATTATTTCTCATTAATAATGTAAATAATCTATTGACTTTGTTTTTTTTATTCTTAAATAGAATTGTAAAATATTTGATTTTAATAAATTATTTAATATTATTTTTTAAAAACTAGCCATTAATATATTTGTTACTTAATAATATTTAATTAATTTATAATTAAAATATTATTTTAAAAAATAAGCCGTTACTTGAAATTATTGTCTTCCTTGCTCTCTATTTAAGCCGTTGCAATGGTTTGCCTATCCATCTGGACTTGATGATGTATTGTCTTCCTTGCTCTCTATTTAAGCCGTTGCCATGGTATGCCTCTCCATCTGGACTTGATGATGAACCACACTGATTGGTTCAAAACGTGTTGGCCAAAAAAATTCTATTATGTGATTTCTGCCAAAGTCTCTCCATCTAGACTTGATGATGAATCACACTGATTGGTTCAAAACGTCTTGGCCAAAAAAATTATATTATGTGATTTCTGCCAAAAAAACTTTACTTAATTCAATATGAATTACATAATAATTTTGAATTAAAAAAAACAAAAAAAACAAAATAATTTAATAACTTAAATACCTCTTTTTTATATACATAAAAATTTTAATCATAATCTAAATCTTTTAGATTTAGATTTTTTTAGATATATATGTTTATCAATTTTGTCTTTACTATAGATTTATTGTAACAACAAATTTAAACTTTATTAAAATCAT
The DNA here is from genome assembly GCA_000404065.3 of Pinus taeda. Lineage (NCBI taxonomy): Eukaryota > Viridiplantae > Streptophyta > Pinopsida > Pinales > Pinaceae > Pinus > Pinus taeda. The sequence goes on along the minus strand of APFE031195981.1, from coordinate 284,688 downwards.
ATATTTGAACTATATAATTTATATAACCTTAATGCTTTTTAACATTTTAATAATATAAAAATTAAAACATAATCTAAATTACGAAACTATAATTCCAACAAAAAAATTTCACAACATTTAATAAAATAAACCTAAAACATAAAGAGTTAAAATAAACCAAATTTTATATCTATAAAAATTTAAATTGGAATGGCTATAAATACTTTCATTTGAATGAACTTGATGGTTTTGCTAATAGAGTAACATTTTCAACTAGCGAATAAATAGTTAACATTAAATATGATTTTAGGTTCACTAAAACTATACCTTGATAAGGAACATTATCCTCAAAAAAAAAAAATCACATGTTAAAGTGTAACATGTTACCATAACAACATCATAGGTTAAAGTGCCACATGTTACACTAACACCCATGAATGTAAAATTGCTAAGGTTATTAGGCAATGTAGTTACCTTTTTGATTTTATGCATGCAAACGTTTTTTTTTTAAATGAGTATGACAATATTTATTTTTAATAGCTTTTGTTCATTTTTTTATAAATAATAATAGAAAGGTACAACATGAATAAATAATAAATTTTATAATTATTTAATGTATATTTAATTAATTTTAAATAGAGTAAAGTTATATAATTAAATAAGTAATAAATATTATTGATATTAATTTATAGTAAATATTAAAATATTTATTTATGATACATTTCATATTTTCTTTAAATTAATTTTTATTTTATAAAATAATTAAATTATATAATAATTTAAAAATATGTGATGATATCATAGAATGGAGATTTACTCCCATTTTATTATGAGAATTTTTAACTTGTAAATAACTATTGTTACAATATCATGAACTAATATCATGACTTATTAATATCACATGCCTAATATGACATATGTTGATATTGCATTTTTTTAATTATTTAATTTGAGATAAATTAATTGAAAATGTATAACTAATTTGGAGATAAATCTTAATCATTGATCCGTAAATACTACTATGAATATTCTAGCCTATTCCATGGAGGTTAAATCTCTACCATCCACCTAATAATTATTGATAATTAAATTAAATTTTGAAAAACCTATTATAAAATAAATACACTTATCAACTTAGAGAGATCAAATCTCTCGAGGTTAAAACATTAGTCAAAAATTGGTTTACATCTTTAAGAGATTTGATCCCTCTCAGGGCTTGGTAATTCAAAATAAGATGGATCTATACTAGTTTATGTATTAGAAATACTTATTTTTTTTACTTAGAGAAAATTTAACTCAAGCAAAAACAATTTTAACTTTCATATCAATTTACATAATTTATAAATACTAACATTTTATTTTTGTAAATATTCTAATTTCATGCAACGTTTTACACATAATAAAAATTGATATTTATTTAATCAGTGTCATGTTTTAGCAAATAATCTCATATTTCACATTACTAAAACCTAAACTAATATTTTTTTGTGTGTAAATGCTATTTTTGTTTGCTTTAATTTTGTTCAAATTTAATAAACTTTATATTTATTTTGTTTTCTTTAGTCCAGATTTTAATTTCCTTATGTGATCTATAATATTCTTGCATATGTGTTTTTTGTTTAACTACTCATATTCATATTATTATTATTATTTTTTTTTTTGCCCCACACACATATATATTGAATCTTGAGATTTACTTATTGTGATAATATCTCTTCAATTATTAGATATATTAATTAAAAAAATATAATTAATTTACAAATCAATTCTTACTTCTTGATTTGTAAATACTACTTTAAATATTTTAGGATATTCCATAAAAATTAAATTTCTACCATTCATATCATCTAATAATTATAGATAATAAAATTAAAATTATAAAAAATATATTATAAAATAAACACACTTATCAACATAAATATATATTAAAATATTTATATAATTTTTAAATTAAATTCTTTATTTAAAAATTTCTCTTTCTCATGTTAAATAAGTTAAAATATACCCATATACACTTCGAAATATGGACATAGATACATCTTTCTTCACATGGAGAAAACAGAGAAAACTCTACCTAATCTAAAAAAATAAAAGAAAAAAGACACGCACAGATCAAACGAACAGCACGAGAGAATAGACCTATCAAATTCATGAAACTGAAACATTTATATAAACCAAACATTAAGGAATAATTAAATCTCGTATCTCTAAATGAAAAGAGTTTTAAAAACCTTTAGAGTAGTTGGAGTTTAAACTTAGACTATTTGTAAAGGGTTGCTCCATACCAACAACTAAACTCTGGAAAATACATTAATATATTGATTATATAAAATTACATAACATAAATGGCAAGTAACTTGATAAATTTGGAGAAAGGTGTTAATTATTATTTTTTTTAATTAATATTTTAATTTTTTTAATTTGTTTTTAGGGTAGAAATACATTTAATACTATCAAAATTGTCGGAAATAAATTATAATCAAAATTTCCAAAAATTGGATCGGATTTTATCATAATTTTGTCACAATTTCCATTATTTTTTGGGCTAATTTGTGGGTTTTTAAGATTAACATTGTAAATTGAACTTATGAGTCAATCTCTTCCAATGCAAAAAACATTAAATTAATAAAATTATAATTTAAATTAATAAATTAGGTGTATTCTAATGAAATAGTTTTTTTTAAATGGGGAATGTGATTTCTTGTTATTTAAAATACATTTTTAAATGCATAAATGTATTCAATATTATGAAAAACTTTGCAAAATTGGTTTTGCAAATTAAACAATTCAAACTTATGATTTTTAAAACTTTGTACCAAATTCTGAATAAAATGGCAAAAAGAAATACTACAAAAAATTCCATAAATTTTTTAAATTTTAATTAAATTTTCACACACACACATATAAGTGAAAACAAGTAGATCAACCAGTTATCATACACATATCTGTCATAGGGTAGGTGGTCTCAATCTTCCAGAGGGAAACTAGATAATTTTGGCCACCTACCTATGTAATATTGATGTAGTCTAACTTAGAGATGAAATGGTCCTTTTTTTGTGGCTAATTTTAACCAAAATCAGAGATAAAATTTAAAAAATAGTTTAAGTTTTTTAATCTGTAGAATTTGAGTGCCGGAGGGGTTTTTAAGGTGTTGAATCCATTTATATATTCAAAAATATATTTTAAATAACAAAAATCACAATCTTGCTTGAGATTGTATGGGGGTTTTATGTGAAAAAGTCATTTTGTCTATAAGGTAGACTACACCATAGAATAATTGGTCCAAAACTCAAGGAGTATCAATGCACTGTAAAAGCAAAAATTGAAAATAAACATGAAAACTCAAGTATTTGAAAAAATGACCGAGGTTGTGTCTCTATCACTTGATCTTGGTGGAGCATGAAAATCTAGTTTACACTGAAAATGGAGCTCGATGTATGCAATCCTCTCTTCAATCTTGTCTAGATGATAAGTGTGCAATCCTCTCTTCAATCTTGTCTAGATGATAATTCTGATTGCGTTGGTATCTCTTGACATCCTTCAACCCATAAAATATGTTGTACCTCTTAGCTCATTTATCCATCAAGATTTTGCGTAGCAGAGTCTTTATCTTCTAATATAACGTCAATGCTCCAAAATAACGTTCCTTTCATCCTTGGGTGTTCACCAGGTCAAGAATCGAAGTTGCTACATCTTCTAGGATCTTAGAATCTGAAAAGACCTATCTTTCTTGAAAAACCTGAAATTCTAAATTACAAATATCATTCTAAGTATTAAGGGGAACTATTGCATGATAGCTCTTAGCAACCTCTTAGACCTCAAGTTGAGCTTTATTACACCCATGGGGCCATGACCCTCTCCCTTGCACCTGTGTTGCATCTTCTGATGCTCCATCTTCCATCAATAATAATGACCATTTTTGTTAACACTCACAGTCTTAACCCCAAGCCATAGGGCGCGCAACTGCCAACTTTAGTAAATATTACAAAACCTGGTATTAAAATTAAAAAACATCGTATTAAAATAATTCGAAAACATATCGGCTTATTAACTCAGTTGCCACGTAAGTTGTCTTTATATTCAAAACATTTTGGCTTATTAACTCAGTTGCCACGTAAGTTGTCTCTATATTCCGAGTAATAGGGATGCGAACTAATTAAACCCCTCCTTTTACCCTTCAGCCCTAAGTTGTCCCGACCCCCGAGTGTTATTCGTCAATGTTTGACTTGTATTAAATGAATATAAAATATGAATCCCACCCCGTGAGCACACTGCACTTCTCTTGGAGTTGGAACGGCCCTATCTCGTCAATAGATGCCTTGGAAAGCGACCCTGACCAACTCTCACTCTTTCCGAGCACACCGCATGTCTCCCTTTCTCTGTGTCTCCGTATCTCAGGTCGGTTGAGTTGTGTTGACATTTAAACAGCTGCATGTGGGGTGGGTGGTGAAAGACACTGTAGCACTGCAGGGAAGCATGGGTTGAGACTCAAAACCTGAAAGGCTCTGCTGGTTTGTTCGTTTCTGGTTGCAAATTTGAGTACAAATGGATGAAAAAGAAAATATGAGCAAGAAAAGAAAGGAGGCTGAGGAAGATGAAGAAGAAGAGGGGGATCAGGAGGAGGAGGGAGGTGGGGATGAGAATAGTACTGTGAATGTGGAAGGATTGCTGTGTTTTACATCTTTGCAAACAGTATTAGCAATGGAGTTATGCAGAGGAGAAATGGGGGCATCCAGTGCCATAGGGGTTGAAGAGAGCACTAGTACAAGTACTAGTAATGTGTATTCTGATACATGGCCTCTCATGCCCCTTGCATTCATCAAGCTCCTCATGGTGGCGGCGGCCTGGCTGTGCGAGGAACAGGACGAGCAAGAAGAGGATGGGAGGGAGTGGTGGAAGCTGCCTCGGCGGGGCTCAGAGTGGCGGCGGCTCAACAGGGCGGCACCCCATCTGGACGCGGCAGCGCGAGATGCTCTGTTCCGCCGGAAATACAGCATGTCCTACGCCTGCTTCGTCTACGTGGTGGAGGAGCTCCGCCCCTTTATTCAGTCCGACTGCGGTTTCTTCGTCCGGGCGCCGCTGGAGGTCGACCGGGCGGTGGCGCTGGTCATCTTCCGGCTCGCCCATGGGCTCAGCGCCCGCCAGGTCGCGGAGAAATACAACGTGGGTGCCTCCACGGTGGGGAAATATACGCTAATCGTCACCGCGGCGCTCTCCGATGCGGCGAAGCTGTACTCGCGCTATGTGGCGATCCCCACCGGCGATCGCCTCTCGCGGATCGTGGCCGCCTTTCAGCAGATGACAAACCTACCCAACATGTGCGGCGCCATTGACGGTACCCACATCAAGCTCTACTTCAAGCCTGCCCGCCACTCTGCGGCTGCGCCCTCGACCTCCTCGTCCTGCCGCCCGGCCTACAAATTCCATTCCATTTTTCTCCAGGCGGTATGCGATACCAACAAGGTTTTCTGGGACGTTTCCTGCAAGCAATCCACGGCGCTGCATCAGAAAATTCGTGACGGTGTCGCCCTGCAGGAGCCCGTAATCTCCATGGGCGGTGCCGGGGTCCCTGTGAAACCCTTCATGGTTGCTAGAGATGGGTACCCAATTGAGCCCTTCTGCATTACCCCCTTCGGGTCCGAGGACGGCCTGAGAAAGGCCTTTGATGATCAGCTCTTGAAGGGGTTCTCCTGTATTGAAGAAGGGTTTAGGATACTGAAAACCAGATGGAAGATCTTGAGATGTATGAATGTCCACTTGATTCATGCTTCTCAGCTTGCAGTGGCCTGCTGTGTGCTTCATAATATATGTCAGCTGTGGGGGGAGCCGGATCCGCAGGAAATTCAGGGTGACAGTCATCCTAGTGGTAATAGATCAATGCCTGTGCTATACAGACCTGCTCAAGAATCAAGGATCGCCGGCGAAGAAATCAGGGAAGCCCTGTTCCGGGATTGGGCGAGAAGAACTTTGGAGGGCTCTTCTCTACCTAAGTAGATGTAGGGAATTGAGTCCCTTTCTGTGACGGGCTCATCTATGCTGTCAAAGTCGCTCACGATTTGCACCTTCGGTTTTGAGTTCAGGTTTTTGGGAGAATACAAGCTCGATCACCCGGCTGCTTGCCATTAAACCACATTCCAGCGGGCACATAAATGTTTATTGTTTCACGGGACTTGAATTTCAGGGGTCAAGGGAACCGCATATGAGGGTGATCTCCTGACTCTGAAGAATCAATTATCCTCTGTATATTTTTCCACTGCTTATGGCATCTCTTAGTTAGTTTGTTTCTATATTTTTTTCAACTGTGTAACATTAATATTAGCGTCATAATATAAAATGTTTTTTTAGTTGGCTGGGTAAAAAAAAGAAATTTATATTAACAGGTTCAGTCATGCATAGAGATTGGGGTGATCTTCCGCGCATACGAAGAACCAATTTATCTTGTGTGTATGTTTCCACTGCTTATGGCATCTCTTAGTTTGTATTTATACCTCTTTTCTTTTGCAAATCTGAAACATTAACATTAATATTCTTTTTGGCTGGGAAGAAAGAAGAAATTTATATTAAAAGGACCAACAATGCGCAGAGGTTGCATATATATAAAATCTGAGCGGGAATACAAATACTTGATAAGCTCCCTTGTTTTCTGGTTCTCCCTGCATCTTTCTATGTGTGTTAACTCACTTCTTTAGCTTTCTGCCAATGTGTTCCACTTCTTCCAAGGCTTCTTGTATGGCTTCAGTTTATTTATTCTTTCATTTGTCGTCTAGGTGTACAGCCAAACCTACCATGGATTAATTTGCTTATGAACTTCCTGCTTCTTGGTGATCTGTGCCTGCCTGGCCTAGGCCTAGACTGCCCTGGATCCTGCAGTTCCAGGCATACTACCCTCTAACATCGTGATATAAAATGTTGACAAATTAGAGAGAATTCTTCAGGCAGTATTTCCAACATTGCTATGCATGTATTAGGTAGCCCTGTTTCACACTGGTCATTAGACTAATATAAGGTGATAAATGCAGGAATTTGCAATGATATCTGTTAGAATAATCTTTAAAACAAATTTAAATGATTTTTTTTAGCAAAAACAAAATTTCCATTTAGACTACTAAATTTCACAGCGGCACCCAGCCATACTTGTAAACACCAGAGTATTACCAAGAGACATTTTTTTGAGAAGCAAGCTTGCTAAAACTTCGTGCCTTTCCATCTGACAATATTAATCGAGCACCCATTTTATTCTTTCCCTTGCCTCTACATGGTACAAATTCACACAAACATCTGTCGGAAGTATATAATAACTTTCAATACTATTGTCTTTGCGAAAAACTGCTGTTAGAGCATGTGAACAAAGCATTTTACTATTCTTGAGAGATGTAGTTGTGTTCTGCCTTGGCTGGACTGTATCTAGGGTTTCATTCAGTCATCATTTAAAGATGTATTAGTTTCTCGGAGGCTGTCGAAATCCAGGATGTCTTCTCCAACCGGGATGTATGCTCAATACTTGCCCATACCTTTGCCATATCTTTTTTAATGTTTTGGGTTTGCTTCCTTCACCCACATGTGCTTGTTCTTGCATGTCTTGATGTTTTTTTGGCATTCTTATGGGGTTCATTTTCACTTCCCATGACTTGCTTTTTCACTTACCTGTGCCAGTCATTCTCGGGATGCAATCTATTTCTTTAGGTGGTTGATTACCTCCTCAAAGCACTTCACTAATACAAGCTCCCCCTGCTTCATGTTGGATGATATCCTTCCTGTCCACACACTCAATAGAAACAGAATTCTAAAAATGCAAAGTGCGGTAGATAAGATGATAATTTTATTAATGTCTGACAAAAGACCACAAAAATAGGCATCTCGTAGAACAATTCTAAAAACTGAAAAATAGTAATAATATGTAAAGATCCAAGGGCTCTTTATAGACTAACCTCAACATGTATAGCCAAGAAAAAACTGAAAAAAGGGTATTAAAGGGCTATACATAAGGTAAGGTAAGATAATTTTATTAATATCCATCAGAAATTAAATTTATTAATGTCCATCAAAAATAAATAAAAGTAGGCATCTCCTGGAACCGTTCTAGGAGCAGAAAAATAATAATAATGTTTAAAGTCTAAGGGCTGGCTAGAGACTAACCTCAACATGTCTAGCTAAAGAATAGCTAAAGGAGAGGGTATTAAATAGGTGTTAGTACAATAGAAGGGCTATAAATTGAAAAGATGTCAAAGGACCATTGTAGTTGGCTGCCAAGGGTAAGTGAGGAAACTAAGAGGCAGGCTTGTCGTTGGAGTCATCAGGAACCGTGCAAAGGTCAAGACACTATCAGATATCCTTTGGGGAGTAGCCAAGACTGAAGGGGCTTGCTATATGATCTCTAGGGGCGCAGGTGTGGCGAAGCCCAACGCTCCTTACTTCTGAGGTTGATGGGAATAAACTTATGATGGAAACCTGATTCTGTTGGTTGGGGCAGCCAGAATCTGGGATTGCCTGGAAGCTGGAACTGGCCCGTTGCTGCTATGGTGGTGTGGACATAGTAATCTGTAACAATGAGTTCTCATAGGTCTTGAAGAGGAAGTTGATCGACCTCTTGGAGGGGGCTGCGAAGAGATGCAGAGTCTCTCCGATTTGGGCTCTCTCTGGCTCTAGTTTGTTGCTTCTATCAGAAGAGACAACTGCGAAATAGAAGGTGGATCTATGGCTCTAGTTTGTTGCTCGTATCAGAAGGGACAACTGCGAAATAGGAGATGATCCTCGCTAGGGCCTTTGGTTGATCGTGACTTGTAAATGCTGAGAGCTGTAACCAGAAATCTCTCACAAAGAGAGCAAAGCAACGCAACACTGGTCATGGTTTCAAAAGGAGGTGGAGAGGGAGAATCCTGAATCCTGAAACAAATAGCTGTATCAACCTTTGATCTGGTAATAAAGGGAGCACCCAAAAATGAGATATAAGAATCCTGGAACAAATGGTGGTATCAACCTTTGATCTTGTAATGAAGGGAGCACCCAAAAATGAGATATAAGTGGCAGAGCTGGCAGATCTTTTCTAGTTGTTGAAGATGGGGATGACCCTCAACTTGGAGTTCGGGAGGCCCCACCCAAAACTGCCCGAGGAATTTGAGGGCATGCATTCAATGTTGGCAGGCCAAATGGTGGATGTCCTGATGTCCTGCATGGAAAGGCATTTGTCAACCAATGTAGAGGACCCACCCAGGTTTGAAACTTGGTTTAGCTGTTTAGCGAGGCTTGTGAGTGGTTGTGCTAGGCTCATGAGTATAGTGACAGTCCTGATTCCTACGAACTCAATCCCAGGTCTCTTCGGTGACAAGCGGCAGGTCTACTAATTCACTCAATCCCACTCAATCCCAGGTCTCTTCGGTGACAAGCGGCAGGTCTACTAATTCTCCTAATTAAATTATTTGGCTCATGAGTATAGTGACAGTCCTGACTCCTACGGACTCAATCCCAGGTCTCTTCGGTGAGAAGCGGCACGTCTACTAATTCTCTTGATTAAACTACTTTTTAAGTGTTGGCATGTATAAAGGGAAGGCAGATGATAAGGCTATCCCTCATCTCCAGAAATTGTTCCAGGTAAAAGGGCTTTTTTGGGTCAAGACCCTTTGAAGGTGCTATCCAAGTGGTCTAGGCATACTTTATAGAGACAAAGGAAGGTTTATGGAAGATTAGTGTGAAGCAGTCACTAAAACAGTGAGGTGATGCTGGCAGGCCTCCTTGTTGCATTCTTAACCAATCTGTCCACCGTTTAATTCAAACTTCTTGACACATGTCTAAAGGAGACTTCGAATATAGTCCATAATCTTGGACTAGAATGGTCAGCACATCTAAATTAATTAATTTAACTTTTGAATCTTGTAGACCACTTTATTGCCGTTAATTGCAAACCTTTGAATAGGTCATAGTGCACACACCTCTGCATGATTGTTGGAGTTAAGTCCTCCATCTCCAGACAGTGGTGAAGCATGTGGTTCCTTCCAGGTTGCAATCAGCCCCCTTGCCCTGGCTCTTCTTGGATTTCCTCTGGCTGACCCGATGCAAAGTTAGATGAGATCACAGATGCACGTAAACACACACACGAACTTAAAAGTAGTTGGCGTTCCTGTGACGTGGTATACATTTATATTATGTTTCTAAAACATTACACCACAAAAGGCTTTCTGTCAAGTAATCTATTTTGCAAATGCTATAGTCTAAACGTGCTATGAACTGGCCCTTACCCAATGGCTAAAGAGAAGGGGAAGTAAAAATGACAATTTAAGCCTGGGAAGAATTATATTGGTTTAATAAAATTGTAGATATTACAGGTTAACATTGTATAGCTCAGTTGCAGTAGGAGTAATCAAAAGTGCTAATGCTATTTCTGCATTAATAACAATGATTTCATGAATCCAAAATTACAATTTTGGCAAAGATTGCTTGGCTAGATTTTGCTGATGACAAATTACTGAAGGTTGAAATTACATAATGTTTAGCTGCCCTCTTTTGCCAATCACTATAAAATAGAACTCATGATTTTTGTGTAGTTTTAATTTATTCATTTTTTTTGGGGTTTATTTGTGTACCAGGCTGGTCTGGAAACCCTTAGATCAGTGCATCAGGAAAAAGTATTTCTTAATTATGGTTATGGAAAAGTATTTTAGTAGTAATTATGGTTATGGAAAAGTATTTTAGTAGTTGTTGGATATGTGTTACATTTTTTTGCATGTCTAACCCCACACGTTGTGTTATGCTGGTGGGTTGCATTTAGGGCTAGAGCCTCTGAATTTTTTTTTGGTGCTGTTTTTTACAGCGTTCCAAGTGGACACATCCCCTAGGGTGGGGGGCATGGCCCCCACATTTCACACATTCTGGGGAGAAGCTGGGGAAACGCTTTCTTACATCCCCTTTTGAGTAAACTTGGGGAAATGCATGGGAAACATTTCCCTAATGTGGGGGGTGCATTACCCCAAAAGAGGGATGTCTGAGTGCACCCGCTCTCCTAGAAGGGGATGCCTGGGCGTACACTGCCGTGATTTTTGTCTAACAACAATGATGATAGAGAAAATAAGGGATAGAGCTTTGAAGAGTCTAGGATTTTGGTCATTAATGGTAACATATTAAATTCTCAAGTAGAAGGATAGAAAAGGCCAGAGAAAGGAGAATGTGTGTGAAATAAAGGAGAATGGATAGAAATATAAGAAAAAGGTGAGATAAAGGAGAATATCAGTAAGATAAAGGAGAATGGATAGAAAAAGTAAGAAAAAAGTTAAGAAAAAAAGAAAATGTCAATAAAATAAAGGAGAATGTCACTTCTACTTGAATTTTTAACATTACCAATAATCGTTTCAGGAAGTTTGACAGTGGTTCCAACCTCTCAACTTCATATGGAAAAAGTGCCATTTAGAATTCAGCAGACTTGATAGTTTTCAGGATTTCATGATTGGCAGGATTATAGCAATTCCACTAGATTATACAAAGATGAATTTGCATTGGGATGAATTGTTATTGTTGGGATTTTATCATTATTATTTTATATTTTATAATTTTAGAGGGACCCTGACATTCCCCATTCTTCGTGAATTTTTCTAAAATTTGGGGGTGCTCTTACATGTCCTCCTTGTGCATCTCCTTGTTCCCGCAGTCGCTGTCTTGGAAACTTGGTGAAACATAGGTTTTTGGTGTCTTTTAGCTAATGGTATTGTAGCTCGTTATAATGTAATTTTGGTCAAGGAATCTAATTCAGATTAATGGATTAGGATTTTGGATGCAGCATAATCCTATGTATTGTATTGTAAATGATTAAATTTATACAATGAAAGTCAAAATAGTGACTCTAAACATTTGTTGGTTTTATAGGTTAAGGATTTCAGGGGAAATTCTAAGTACTGTATGAATACTATTGTTTACTTCTATGTTTCATAAAGAATCTGTGTGCCTTCTTCAAACTCAATAAGAGTGAACACGTTTGCCTCCTTCAAACTCAATAAGAGTGAACACATGTAAGTAAAGAAAATGTTTTAAGCTAGATCTGCCACAATGAGGAACAATTTCTGATCAGAACAGGCAGTGGACTAAAAATATGTTGAGGCTTGGATAGGGTTTGATGGTTAAGAACATGTTTTTCCACTTAAGAGGTTATAGGTTTAAATACAGAGTGGGATAGGATATGTAGACTTTTGTAGACTTTATCACTGAACTTGATCCACAAACAAGAAAGTCTTATACACCAATTTGATATTTAACTTAACTGTAAATTTAAAATAAAATTACTATAATTAACTATAACTTTAAAATAAAATTATTATAATTATTATTTATTTGGTATCGGGCTTAATTCCTTTTACTTCTGGGTTTGCTGGTGGTTTTCTGGTTTTCAATGCATTACTAATTTGAGGAAGTCGAGAAACTGTAACTTTAAAATAAAATTACTATAATTATTATTTATTTGGTATCAGGCTTAATTCCTTTTACATCTGGGTTTGCTGGTGGTTGCCTGGTTTTCAATGCATTACTAATTTGAGGAAGTCGAGAAATATCAGTGAAGAAATAACTAGCTGAATGAGAGTATCTTTAATCATTCTTTAACAAAATGCTGTGCTTACTGCTTGATTACACGGCTTCATATCTCCACCTTTTTCCTGTAGAAACACAATATTATTTGCCAACAGATTTGAGTTTGTGTAATCGTCCAATTTGATGGCCTTGTACTAGGTTGACAGGCCAAATATTTGTGATAAGCAAATTGTCATGCTATAGGAATGTTTCCCTTTTCTCTCTCGCCTCCTGTAGAACTTTAACGGTCAATTTGGTGTCGACAAAGCTGCTGGAGCAGATTTGTCTGCTATACCATCATCACTGGTCTTGAATAGAAATGTTTATTTATGCTCCAGTCTTAATCCATAATTTAATGTCTAATGACTTCCAATCGCCAGGGTTGGTTTCCGTTTCAGGCTTTGTTATTTCAAAATTTGCCCTCTGGTGTTTGGCTTTGCTCAAAGTTGAATTCTCGATTGGCTATTTATTTAACTTTGTCAGATATAAATCTGGGAACAAGCATCTTTCAGTTTGCTCAGACATGATAACTGTGCTTCAGTCTGGAATTGAAGCAGCGTTTAAGAATGGAAAGCTGAAGTCACAGAAGCTGTTCTCGCACATTATCAACATGAATGATGCTTTTTTGTTTTGAGGCAAATTCCCTTTGTAAAGCTAGAAACTGTAATTTTTTTGAGATGAAAGTGACCTTTGCATGCTAATTTCTAGTTCTTGGCATTAGCCATTCTTACCTGTTAACTTTGTTATGAATTAAGTTGTATTCTGTAAACCCTCATCTTCTGAGAATAGTATCTTGGCTAGTTTGGCTATTATTCAAAGCCTTTGCCAGAAACACTACATGCCCGCTTATCATTTATCGTGTGATTTCTCCATTCTGCTGCATTTTTTCATTTCATATTTACTTGTTGCATCCTGGATTGAACTCACTGCTGCACGCAGTACTGGGTTTGTTCCAGATTGGGCGGGCAAAAATCGTTGACATCTACCTCGCTATTTGGTTTTGAAAATGTTCCTATAAACCGTTGGTTATAGTTTAGAAAGAATCATTTGTATGTAAGAGACTGATGTGTGGTTTAATGGTAAGTTTTGCTGGGTGAAACTAATAATGAGGGTGGTTTAAATATGCCTGGGCTATAAAACTAATGAGAGTGGTTTAAATATGCCTAGGCTATAATCTCAGATTAATATACTAACTCCCCATTGTCTCCATTTTTGCGAAATCATAAAATTTAATATATCTAGCTCGCAAGTTACTGAATATACAAGTTGATCTTGATTCCCCTAAATTATCTCTTGTACATACTAATGAGACAGTGGTTCAAATATGACCTGCTATAGTCTTATATATCTAACTCGCAAGTTACTGAATATACAAGTTGATGTTTTTCCCTAAATTATCACTCGTACATATCTTAGGCAAATGCATCATAAAATAGATTATTATTACATACGTATTTCTGATATATGTATAAATTAAAAAATATGTACAAACTAATTTATGTGTAGGGAGAAAAAATATATATATTATTTACTATAATTAAATTTTATGTGTGATTGAAAATTATAATATAATATATATTTTATTTATAGTACTAATAATTATAATATAAGAATAATATTTAGTTAAACATTAAATCTTAATGTTTATGATTTGTGTGTGTGGAATTAAAGATTTTTAATTTGACTATTCAGTTTGTGAAGTGTGTACCCATCCTATTCCAAAATTGATGGTTTATTCTATTTGTTATTTCAATTTTCAATTTATTGTTTTTTTTTTTAATTTTTTTTTTTTCATTAATACCATATATTTCAGTGGCAACTCGTGTTCTATGTATTCATTTCCAACATTATTTTGCAAATAATAAGTATGATGTCTTAAACAATGTAGCATGTTACCTGTTTCAACAATGTAGCATGTTACCTGTTTCATCTTCTTCGTGTTATGCTGACCTCCATCATCCTCTCTCACCTCCTTATCTCTCTAATTCACATATCTCTCCTCCTTAAGGTCACAGCCAAGCTAGACACCAAATTGGTGTATGAGACTCCCTTGTTTCTGGGACAAGGGACCCACCTCCGCGCAACGATTTGACTGCTAAGTCTGTGAAAGCATACATACTCTACCCCCTCTGGTTTTGAACTTGTGACCTTTTAAGAAGAAACACATGCTCTTAACCATTAGGAAACACATGCTCCTAACTCCCATACTCAATAATATGGGTATGGGTTGGCTTTTGGTTTATTTGTTTGAAGGTTTTATTAATATGGTTTTTAATTAATATATTATATTATAATTTTAATTTTAATATAATAAATTTAATATTAGTATAATATATTATAATTTTTGATTTTTAATTAATTAGATTTCATTTATGAATAATTGAAATTAATTAATTTAATTTTTGATAATTATAATTAAATTATTATTAATTAAGAAATGAATTATAATTTAATTTAATATTAGATTTTAATTAAAAAAAATATTTTTGGCCTAGGCAACAAAAGAGGGAGGAAGGTCCACATTTAAGGGGGAGGCTCATAATGATAAATTCAAGAGCTCCAAATGGGATAGCTCGACCATATCTACAACAACCAATATCCATTTTGATGTTTTCGAAGTTTCTAACATACAGAGCTTTTCCTCCATTTTGAGAAAACTGGCCAAAGGAGGTTCAACTCGAGTTTTCATATTAAACCCGTGTTGGCAGTGTTAGGGTAAAGCAGTGCAACTTGCCATTAACATGGGCAGGCAGTGGAGCAAAGCATGTTGGCCTTAAAAATTAGGGTTTTAGCTAATCTTCTTTAGAATTGACTCAGGGCAGTTTTTCTTTTGGTTTTTTAGGGACGTTTTTGTCTGTGTATCATGATGGATACACTTCATAGTTGTCAACATTTTGGCACTCCAGGATATGGAATAGGAAGTGAATAGGTGTGACAAAATACTGTGTAACAAATGCCCCTTCAAGCATGAAGGAAGAACATGGAGTGATGACTGAGATGCTTTACAAGCCAAGGAAAGGACTAGAACAACACCATCAGGAGACCTGCAAATCAAGCATATGCATATACATATACATATGGATATTTGACATTTCTGATAAACATGCTTACTGATACATGATAGGCATCTAATGACACATGAATCCACGGTATGGATGCAATTGTCCGAATAAAAGAGATCATGTGTATGGATCCACAATATGATTGCATCCATCCTAATAAAGAGGGTCATATAAACGGACCCACAATATGGTTGCAGTCGTCCGTATAGAGGAAAACATGTGTATAATCATGAATAACTCATAAATCGTAACCTAGATTTTATCAGACAGGGTCCAAGGTCTTGCACTCTGTCTTGACTTGATTAATGTACGAATTCTAACATGTGAATAGATGTATTGAAGTCGAACATGATAGAAAACCACCTGATTGCTGGTCAGTGATGTAAACCGTTAACGGGCACGAGGGAAACCACCAATAATGACAATGGATCTCAAGGTACAATCAACACAATCCACGAATGTGAATAACGAAGCTAAAACCGAACACCTGTGGAATCCTCTGATCGAAGGTCAATAATATAAACTTGTCGTGAAATGCGAAGAACTTGTCATTGAAGCATGCAAGCTCTAAGGTACTGGAAGAGAGTCTTTAGATCATCTTCCCGAATAATGAGTTGAAGTCGACAGGAAGTGATTTGTCAAAGGAGGGTCATAATGAGTCTCACATCATGGACACAAAACAAAGGATGTGGTATAGTAGATAAGTGTAATCCATGACTGTAGCATAAAGTCAGATAGTGTACAACGATAAAGAATTGCAGATAAGACTTCTCTTGAACATTTTGGTGACACGACTCTAGAGTTTGGCGGCATTTGACTCATCATTGGATAAGTGGTATAATTAGATGAGAGGCAAAATGGATTCCCCAAACCAAGGAAGGAAAGTGACTAAGTGAGGATGTCCCAAACCTGACACGAGCAACAAATGAGTATCATGTTCAAGAGCGACAAACTGCCTTTACAAAATACAAGAGATTATCACTTTCACTTTTTTCCCCCCATTTTAAGTGAGTACCTCACTATTTTTTATCGCAAACTTGAAGAGGATAACATATTGTGAGAATAATTTTGGCGAAATCATAGAGAATCATTTGTGACACGTTTTGAACCAACTAGTGTGGTTCATCGTCAGGACAAGTTGTCAAGATAGCATATGTTTGTCATATTGTGAGGATAGCATATGTTTGTCATATAAGTTCATCATTTGGATGAATCCATCCTAATAAGTTTTACGAGCCTTCAAGAAGGAGAAAATCAGTCTTGTCATGGTGACAAGACCTGCGTCGTTTAGGTTTAACGAGTCTAACGAAGGAGAAACTCAACATCTTTTTCATGTTTAGAGAGTTTAAAAAAGAAGGGAAAAAGAAAACTCTAAAGGTCCCTTTTCGTAAATTGTCTCTTGAACACAAAAAGGTAGAAAATAATATTCAAGAGAACTTTTTAGCCATGTTCAACTAAGGTATTCATTTTTTGTACAATAGTCTATCTTAGTCCAGAAAAGGGTTAAACTTATACTAAGTAGATGTCATTTCATTTACTTTAACAAGTTTGAAACGAAAAGTACTTGAAAATATTTTCATTTTTCAAGAGTCGGAAAAGAGCTTTAAGATGACTCCAGGGGGTCGTTTTTCCATTTATTTTTGATGAGTCAAAAAAAGTGATAAAATAAAACTTGTTGAATAAGTCAAAATAAATCACCATCACCAAGTATGCATGACCTGTCGCTGCACAAGGAAACACACATTACCGAGTTCAAGGAAAAATATTAAAAAATGAGTGAAATATGCCATAATCTGGTAAAAAATGCTAACTTATAAAAAGCCCAAAAAGCAAATCATTTTACCATTTCACCAATTTGCAAATTTGAGAGCATTTTACCTTGATTTTCAAGCAAGGAGTACGATCTATTCCGGACACCATTCGCCAAGCTGTTTGCTGTAGGTTAGAGATTTGTCTCTTCCCTTCATCTCGGTTCTCATTTCATGCATTTTCATCCATAAATTAGGTTTCTAGGAGGACTGGTAAAAAATTTAGATCGAGGGCGATCAACATTGGTTTTATCCATCAAACCCGTGTTGTTCACGTTAGAAGCGACAAAAAATTCATGGACAATCGCATTGGTGTAGAGTAGTGATTTGTTTTTAAAAAACCTCAAAGCTTAATGCTTTATTCCCAAATTTTCTTCCATAGAAACTCATGAAATGTTGTTTGATAGATGTTTTACAGGTTAATCAACAAAAGATGTTGATTGAATGGAAGGAAATAGGACATGAAGTTGAGGACCATCAAGCAGCGTAGGACCCAAATTGCATAGCTGCCCTTCGAGACTGTGGGTTGTTGAAATTCTTCCGGATCCCTGGTATTTAGGAGCGAGGTAGAGATACTGCATCACTTGATTAGTTGGTGGGATGTGGATCACCAACTGTTCATGATCGAGGACCAAGAACTTGAAATAGATGTCACAAACATTTATTTCATTACTAGCTTGTCTAAAAAGGGACAACGGATTCAATTGTCTGGTTCTTGCACTGGAGGAGAGAGCATGGATATGTTGATTGCAAGGCATTGTCTTGGGATTAAAAAGACCCAAAGTGGGAAGATAGATATAAAGACTATCACAAATCTCCCGCTACGAACAACCCTGCATACCATGGCCTGAATAGTTGGGGCTCAGGTGTTGCATGAAGCAACAAAATCTCATTTCCAATATGCAATTGAGTGTCTACATCCCACAGTCTTCAATTAGTGTGAAGGTTTGTTAGTTTGTATGAAGCGACAACTTATGAAGTGCAAGTCAGGAAGAATGAAACAACTCAGTTTCAGATCCATTTTGGTGATGATCTTCCTGGAACACGTGTCATTGTTTCAATATCAGTGGATAGAAGTGAATGCAACTAACGCCCATAGATCCATAGTTACTTAGATGGGCATAGTTGATGCCTTGACATGGAGGCGACCAACAAATGTCATTCCCTTCAACATTTTTTGGATCGCTGTGTCAACAAATAATCATTGTTGACTATTGAGCATATGCATGCATGGATTTCCGAGGAGATCTGAATCTTCCACTTCCACCAAGCGCACAGTGGACTGATGCAGGTAAAAACTAACTTTAAAGTTTTTGAAGTTTTTGATTTTTTTATATGTGTACTAAGATTTAACCTACGACAATTTGCAAATGTGGGACCAAAGAGACCTCCAGGGGTTTCTCCGATAGATAGACGAGTGGCATGCCAGATTGAGGAGGCTCCTTATGGGGATGGAGCAGATCCGATTGTCAAGGTAGAGCAGAACTTATAAGCTTTAACTAGGGGAATTTCAAAGTACGTCTCAATAGATGAGGTGTCATTGCGGTCCCAGAGACACACTGTAGGGGTTTCCACCAAACTGCGTTAGCGATTGGGTCGACTTATCAAGGGTATTTCATGCTACCATGAGCACCATGTGGGCGAAGAACCAGCTCTAGTTTACTTTTTGCACTGATATAAGCTTATGAATCCATGTGTCTCAGAACACAAATTTTGTCATTTTGATATAACAAACTCTTTTGAAAACACTCTATATATACATGCTTTTTTGTTCACCATGTCTATTATGTGATGTTTTATGATTTACATGTTTCACAAATGTCTATCTAACACATAATTATTCAATGAATCTACTAATGTGTTCATGCATATTGGAATGTGATGATAAGTAATGAAATCAAAGTTTTTTTCCAAGAGATAAATTCACAAATACATTCTCAAAATTTGAGGGTTTCTAACTAAATATTGTCTATTAAGCTGTAGTACAATGGGATGTGAATCAAAATCCACGGTTAGCTCCCTAATGCTAAGAGTAATAACTTCTGTCAAAAGTTCGATGACTGCACTATATTCGACAATGTTATTAGTCATACGACCTAAACATATATCTTGTAAATTCACTAACTCATCATTAGGGTCATAGACTGCCCATACAATGGAATACAAATTCCGTGTACTACGACAAGCACCATCAACAAAATTGACATAACGGTTGGATGACATATGCAAACCAAGTAAAGCACGAGGTAAACAAAGGAAAACCAGTTTGCAGAAGAAAACTAACACACCAAAAACAGATTGCACACTAATGAAACACACTAAAATACAAAAGTATTTACATGACAAATACGCATAAAAATGTTCAAATGGAGCCCATTTGCAGTATCGAGTAATCTATCAACAACGAGTAAAACTGGAGTTTCACCATTGGAATGACATGTAAGCATCGACTCAACCAAATAGTGGAATGAGACACAAAAATGAAAATGCCCCCATGCCCCTTGGGCGAGTGAGGTTTACAAGTTAGAAAATCAATTCCCCATTGCAATAATGAGCGAACAGTAAAAACTCAGTGAGAAAGTATCATGACGGGGGATGAAAAAATCTTAAGCTCATTGTGAGAGAAATATGCCCCCAAGTGAAGGATTTTGACCATAAGGAGTTTGATATTGCCCCCACTAAGTGGTATTCTGACCATACAAGGGTGGATTTTGTCCCCACAAAGGTGGGTTTTGACCAGGGTAAGGTTGATATTGACTCGCCATAGGCCGTTGAGAACCATGAGGTGGATAAACAACTTGCAAACAACTTGCAAAGTGTATGTAGTATAGGGTTGTTGTTGCAACGCTTGACCTTAGTTGTTGACCCTGCTGCCGTAGGAGTCGACCTTGTTGCTGTAAGGATTGGCCTTATTGGTAAAAGGTTGGTTTTACTGCTGCAAGGGCTGACCTTGCTACTGCAATGGCTATTGATAAGGCCCTTGTTGTAGATAAGGTTGCTTTTGTTGGAAAGTTCCTTGTGGAATTTGTTGGGTTCCATGTTGGTACTGATATGTTCCAGTTTGAAATTGACTAGATGTCCCAAATGACGGATTTGGACCAGATTAATTTAAGGGTCCTTCTTGTTGATTAAAAGGAGGATTTTGAGGCTGTTGTGAGCCATTCAAAGGGTACGGTTGTTGGTAGGGTATCTGGGCCGAAAGAGGCTATTGATATGATATTTCCCTGATCCATATGGAATAGATGATCCGCTAGGATAAGGTGCACTGCGAACAGTTTGACTAACTCTGGTAGCGTGAGTTTGAGATCCACTCACATAAGTTCCACCCAAAACAGGAGGTACATATGAGGAGGTCGCTGTTGCCCTGCATGCGGTGGGATAGGTGGTGGCACATATTGTCCACTTAATGGAGGACTTGAGGAACCTACAGGGACATTAACTGTCCCAACCGTAACTGTCGGTTGTACAAGAACTAAAGAAACTACAGTTTGTGTAGGAATTTGAGAGGCCATGCTTGAAACAAATGAACCAAAAGTAGGCATAGCAGCCGACAACCAAATGGGATTATGATAAAGTGAATATGAACTTGGAGTACTCGAAACCAATTGAGCCAAAGAAGTGTGACCTGGTGGAAACAAAGGTTCACCACTTTTAGTTGGTGGTGAAGGTGGCATATTTCCCACATACGAAAAGCCTCCAGGTGGAAAGTTACATTCAGATTCATCGCCAACACCAAGAGTGTGAGTGGCTGAGACTTCCGGAGGAGGATCCCAAGGAGAGGTTGAAATCTCACTTTCTGATGCCATGGGTGGAAACAGTTGGCGAGGGGGAATCTACGATGATTAAGGAGAAAGCTCCAAAGGTATGTCGAGATTATCAAACAGACTATATGGCTGTTGAGGAGATATGACCAATGGATCAAAAAGAGGATTCAAATGGAATAATAAATACCTCCGCAAAACCTCAGTATTTTCTGGATCAGATTCCTAAGATGATGGATCTTGAGGTGGAGGACGAGAAGCAAGGGGTTGAATACTCGGGATAATTCCAAGTTCAAAACCTTGGGCTTCAAGTGACTGTGAAATGTCAGGATGGACTCCTTGTGGTTACCCTTTAGTGTCAGATGATGAAGGGGATATGTAAGGAAAACCCGATGGTTCAACCATGATGACCTTCTATAAAAAACAATAGGAGGTGGCTTATTTGAGATTACAATTAAAATTTACTATTAATCAGGCAATGTGAGGCCAAGGATAATTGCATAAGTAATTCGTGTTATCGTGGGCAGTTACACTTTGGAACTTAAAAATAAGAAATAAATCAAAAAGGGTGTACTAGGAAAGAGGGTTTACCAAGTATCCATGAACCACTATATACACCTTAGCCGAAACCAAGAACTTAAAGTACAACAGCTAATCTCCCCGAATGCTGTGTTCGATGTATCACGTTTACAAGGCGGGTGACTCGGTTACCTATGGCTAAAGGATAACAACATAGTGGGTCTCCCAATATATATGATTGAGGTGGATATTGGTGGCCACCCACCTATTCAACCTAGACCCCAGTCAGTTTCATCTATTTCTTTGTTCATTTCAGCAATTACTATTTTTAGGAGTTTTTTGGGTCCTAAACTTCCGGAGCAATATTGACCCCCTAAACGATGTTTTTTGGGGTCTGAGGTAGGCCCATAGCCATAGGTAAGGGCCTGCGACGAAACTTGTAGTACTCAAAGAGACCTTTCCAACAAGGTATTGTACGTGCCAAACAAATATAATATGACCAAGTTACGACCTTGGGAAGTTGGATACCTAACTAACCCCAATGAGGCCCACAAAATTCTTGGTGTTACGTCTCCTTGGGTTAGAATTTTAGTTGTTTAGGGTTTTATCATGTTTTACAATAATAAATAGGCCTTTGAGTCTCATTATAACATAGTTCAGAGGCATGTAGCTGCCACATCTCTTCTCAGACATAAGCTACCATCACCCGAGCTATCTTATTTCCATTCTATTTGTAAGCATAGTTCAATATTTTTCTATTAATGAAATGAAATGTTTTTCCACTGCATCTCTGTGTTTATGATTATATATTTAAGCTATTGCGTTCCTGTTTAAGTTTGGATTAATGGTATCAGAGCGGTCTGCTCTTTCTCTGTTTTTTTGCATGTTCCCAACGAGGTCAGGGTATAAGGAGTTAGGGCTTGCTCTGGTTGAACCATTGCAAGATCAACCTTGCTAAACTCGACGATCTCCCATGGTGGAAGAGAAGAAAGATGAGGGGACAGGAGATCCTTTTAAAATGTTGTTCGAGGAAGCCCTTGAGCGACAGAGGGACGCGATGATGGATAACTTTGCCCAGATCCTTCAACGACTACCAACAGGGGATACATCTTCATCCAACAACCACTCTAGAGGCGCCACTCCTTTTAAGGTACAAGTTAAGTTTGACATTCCCATATTCAAAGGCTTGATAGATGTAGACACCGTAGATAAATGGTTAAATCTATTGGAAGGATATTTTTCAGTTCATGACTTTTCCAATCGGGAAAAGATTACTTTTGCACTTCTCAAAACCGCCTCACATGTCAAGGACTGGTGGGAAACTTGTTGTGAACAAAAGGATGAGAGTGAACCCTCACTATTTTCAGCCGCCCCCACTTGGGATTCTTTCCGAGATGCCATTAAGGAACAATATTACCCTGTCGGGAGCTATGAAGACAAATACATAAAGTGGACCACACTACGACAGGGAAGGGATCAAGATGTGCCAGAGTTCACAAATATTTTCCATACCTTTCGCACGACGCTGAGTATCAAGGGTACTAAGCGACATTTTGTGCTCAAGTACCGCGACTGTCTACACAAATATATCCAGGACAAGATGGAGTTCCTAGACATTTCCTTGCTCGACACAACGTATTAATATGCTATCAAGATTGAACAAAAGTTCAAACAGAAGAAGTGAGACTTTGGATTTGTGAATCCAATGAAAAGAAAAGGCACCCCCAAACCACAAAACAAAGGACCAAGCCAGGCGGGTCTACCGAGGATAGCCCTTCGAAGTGGCAAGAAAATAACAACACCACAAAGACAAAGAAGGACACGAGAAAATGGTGTGAGTTCCATAAGAGCTTCACTCGCAATACAAGTGAGTGTCGGGCCAAACAGTCACTAGTGGTCGAGATGAAGCCTATCGAATCAGATGTAGGTTCTGACTCTGAATTAGAACCCAATAAGGGAACTGCCAAAGGGAGGCATATCATTGATGCGGAGCACAGTGCCACCTTGGCCACCTCCATGATCTAGAAGATTGACCCTGAAGATCTAGAGGAGGGGGGACTCTTCCACTCACAGATGTGGGTGAAGGGTTCTCCACTGCAGTTCATTGTTGACAACGGGAGCCAAAAGAACTTTATTTCAGTGGAGGTCATGAAGTGGCTGGGCCAAAAGTCTACAATGCATCCACAACTGTACATCACCGAGTGACTTCACCAAGGATGAGATCTTCGCGCCAGCCAATAGTGCCACCTTTCCTACAAAATCAAGCCCTTCATGAATGAGGTACTGTGTGACATTTCTCCTCTTGAAGTTTGTGATTTATTGTTAGGAAAACCATACTTGTGGAAGTGACATGCTGTATATGAGTCTAGACCTTGCTATGTGATTCTTACTTTGGCTAATAAGTTGTACATGGTACTGGAGGTAGCCCCGCCTACTGCCATCTCTTTGATCACTGCAAAGCAATGTAGTAAGATCATCTCCCAGAACAGGAAATTTATTTTCCTTATGATCCGTCCCTAGGGGAAAAAGAGGGTTGTGGCCATGGCTTCGAGGCAGGGGCTCTCTGCACAACAACAACAGATGGACAAGGTAGTGGAGGAGTACAGGACTGTTAAGTCAAGCACTCCATCGATCTAACCCCGAGCGCACCACTACCCAATATATCGATCTATCGACACTCTATTCTCGAGGATGATAAGATCAAGAGGCAGATTTAGGAACTATTACAGAAAAGGAACATTAAGCCAAGCTCATCACTTTGTGGGAGCCCAATTGTATTTGTATAGAAGAAGGATGGGACCTAGAGGCTCTGTATTGACTATCAGGTGCTGAACAGGATCACTATCCGAAATAGGTACCCAATCCCTCAGATTGATGACCTTCTAGACCAGCTCAAGGGGCCCAAATATTTTAGCAAGATTGAATTGAATTAAGTTATCACCAAGTGTCTATCGAACCCTCTGATGTGTATAAGACTGCCTTCAAATCCAAGGAGGGACTCTTCGAATGGTTGGTCATGCTGTTCGGATTGACGAACACCCTTGTAACCTTCATGACACTGATGGACGACATCTTGCAACCCTTCACCAATGCATTCGTGGTGGTTTATTTAGATGAAATCTTGATTTTCTTCCAGAGTTGGGAAGAACATCTCTACCATATTCAATAGGTCTTTCAAACCCCATGATAACACACGCTGTGTGCTAACTTGGAGAAATGCACCTTAGGCCTGACCTAGGTTCAATATCTAGGGTACATCATTAACGAGAGGGGTGTACATGTGGACCCATCGAAGATACAATTCATTCAGGATTGGCCAACCCCAACCACTCTAATAGAGCCCCACAACTTTTTAGATCTTGTCAATTCCTACCATAGGTTCATGTTGGGGTTCTCTCATATCACTTGGCTTTTAAGTCAAGTCACCAAGACAGAGCAAAAGTAAAGTTATTTTGGTCAAAACCCCAAGAATAAGCATTCTCCGAGTTGAAGAATCATCTATGTTCTGCACCAGTGCTCACATTACCAGCCTTGCAACAACCATTTGAGATTGAGGCAGATGCCTCCGACTATGCTATTTTTGCGGTTCTTACTCTGCATGGGCATCTAGTGGCTTACCATAGTGAGACACTTTCAGACACAGTTTGAAGTACCCCACTTATGAGAAATAAATGTATTCCATTGTGTAGGCCTGCGGTCAATAGAAGCATTACATTATTGGGAAGGAAACGATCATCCACACGGACCACTGACCTGTACAGTTCATTCAAACACAAGGGAAGTTGCAGAACGATCACCATTAGAAATGGTCCAACTATTTGCAACAGTTCCATTTGAACATTAAGTATAAGAAGGGCAACACCAATAATGTCACTGATTGCCTCAGTCGACCACCAGTCATGGCGTTGATCACTGTGCTCGACTCCTATGGGAACGAGACACGAAGTGGCCGCATCTTTACAAGAGC
Source organism: Pinus taeda (assembly GCA_000404065.3). NCBI lineage: Eukaryota > Viridiplantae > Streptophyta > Pinopsida > Pinales > Pinaceae > Pinus > Pinus taeda. Next base: position 259,046 of record APFE031195981.1, on the reverse strand, counting down.
GATCCGTAATTCAGTAGCATATACTAGACACTCCTGGAAGAGAAGAAAGTTCCAAATTTTCACCTTCAGGATGCACTGTTATGCAACCTGGGACACATTTATGTTTCTTCAAGTGAGTGTGCCAAGATGATTTGGGAGGCACACTATAGTCGGGTTGTTGGACATTTCAGAGTAGAGAAAATAGTGGCGGTATTGCAAAAGTATTTTATTGGCCGAAACTTCGTCAGGATGTTGGGAAGTGCATTAGATCCTGTATTGCCTACGCCATTGTCAAACCAAACATCAAGAAGAAAGGCCTATATACTCCTCTACCAACTCTTAGCCAACCTTGGGAATTTGTATCCATGGATTACATGTCGTGCCTTCCTTCTATTAAGAATGACAATGATTTCATTTTTGTGGTCGTCGAAAGATTCTCTAAGATGGCCATGATGGCACCCAGTAAGAAGAGTATCACAACAGAGGCCACTGTTAAGCTCTTCTTTGAGCGAGTGTGGGTATACTTTGGGATACCGAAGTCCATTGTATCAGATCAGGGCAACAGATTCCTGAGTGCATTTTGGTCAAGTCTCTAGTCGATGCTAGATGCAAAACTTACTAAGTCCACAACTTTCAATCTCCAAACTGATGGCCAAATAGAGGTTGCCAACATGATGATCATACACATTCTGCACATGTACAACTCGAGGCATCCATGCATGTGGGATGAAAGTCTCCCCTATGTCCAACACAGGGACAACAAAGCTTTCCACAGTTCAACAGGCCAAAACCCCTTTCAGGTAGGGTTGAGATTTTAGTCACTATGCCCCATTGATGTGGCCATACCATTTGCATCCACTTAGGTAGATTCGTCTCATGTTCAATCCGAAGCTGAAAGGGCTAACAACTTCATTGAGCACATTCAACACATCCGCCAGCAGGTCCATGATATATTGAATAGAGCCAAAGCTAAGTACAAGTAGCAGCGTGATCAACATCGAGCGTTGCACAAGTTCCAGGTAGGCGACAAAGTTTGGCTACATTTGTAGAAGGAGCGCCTTGCTGGATCCCACCGCAAGCTTTTCCCACTCTGATATGGGCCATACACCATCACCAAGGTTGTCGGTAACAATTCCTTCAAGCTTAACATCCCACCGTTACTTGGTCTACACCCAGTGTTCAATGTAGATCGCCTTTGACCATACTTTCCACCATTGTTGGACATGTCTGACATTGCAGAACAACTCACATCAGCATAGCTCAACCTGGACTGCATAAAACACGCCATAAATGATCAGATCATGGACACACATATCAAGAACACTTTCCAACAGACGATACAACTATATCGAGTTATCAAAACATGCCAACTCCTTCACTAGGGCAAGTGGTTCACCAGGGACCAGGTTCAACAGAAATTTCCTCACCTCATGGAGGCTCTGCACGCAATGGACACCATTGCTTCCTATGGGGGGGGGGAAATGATCTAGGGGGATATTGGTGGCCACCTGCCTATTCCACTTAGATCCCCAAGTCAGTTTCATCTGTTTCCTTGTTCATTTCAACATTTACTATTTTTAGCAGTTTTTCGGGTCTTGAACTTTTGAAGCAATTTTGACCCCTTAAATGACATTTTTTCTGGGGTCTGTGGCAAGCCCAGAGTTGTAGGTAAGAGCCTGTAGCCAAACCTATAGTACTCGAAGATACCTTTCCAACAAGGTATCGTACGTACCAAATAGAGATAATATGATGAAGTTACGACCTTGGGAAGTTGGTTGCCCAACTAACCCCAATGGGGCCCACAAACCCTTGGTGTTACATCTCCTGGGTTAGGGTTTTGGTTGCTTAAGGTTTTCTCATGTTTTCGAATAATAAATAGGCCCTTGAGCCTCATTGTAGCACATTTCAGAGGCATGTAGCCGCTGTGTCTCTTCCTAGAGATAAGCTATCATCACACGAACTATCTTATTTCCATTCTGTTTGTAAGCACAATTCAATATTTTTTTATTAATCAAATGAAGTTTTTTCTGTTGCATCTCGGTGTTTATAATTATATCTGTAAGTTTTCGCATTCCTGTTTAAATTCAAATAAATATACGCAAGGGTATGAGGAGCACCAGTCTGTGTTAGTGTTGTCTAATGCAGAACCGTTCGATAAGAGCGTTCCCTTATACTTGACATACGTGGAGCGCCTCCGATATACTTGAGAGTACTAGAGAACGATCCTATATACTCTGGTACGTGGAACGAGATTTCACCCTTGGGATACAATACTAGCAGTTAACGACAACTACTAGGTTTATAGATGTCGAAACACGTCTCTAGCCCAGACCTCTAAATGTTTGCATTAAGTTCCAAATGATCCTTAGGTTAATTGAGTAAATTTTAATGTTACTCTTGAATTATGTTTCAACTTTTTGGCCCAAACGATATCACCTGAATCCTAAAATGAAACTATATGAGAAAATGAAACTTTTCACTTCAATGAAAGATAAACTAACAAGGGAAGAGAATTCAATCAATTAATGCATCAAATAAGAGAATGCATCAAAGGACATGCCTCCACTAAATTTTATTTCCAAATGCAATGTGAAAAAGAAAAAACAATCTTCACTTTCTTATATGCAATCTATCGAAAACAAAACAATGTTTACTTAACTAAGATGCACTTACATAAATGATGTTCTTTAATTTTCGGATGCTCTAATGCAATCAAAGCTTTAATTAAAACAAAAACGAGATTTTGATTCAAATCCTTCTAATGCAAATGATACACCAATCAAAGCAACACCAACTCAAATCCAAAAGAAATTAAATGAAAATTTATTGCACTTTTCTCTTTTGAATGAATAAACCATGCACTCTTTTAAGTTTGTATCAAATAATGTAATCTATGTTCGATAATCAACAAAGATGATTTTTCAAGTGCAAGATGACCTAATGCAATCGAAAAGCAACTCTGCAAAAGATAAGCCTAAACTAATGAAAATTGATGTTTTGAATGATTTTAACAGATAACCAAATATAATCAATCACTGAACTACAAAATCAATGACATTTACAAGCGCTAAGTGACAATAAAATCACCTAAAAACCATAAAATCAATCCAATTTCACTCCAAACAATTGAAAGCTTAAGATAATTTTTTAATCAAATAAGATAATAAGACAAAACACCAATAAATCCAATCACAATGGATGACAAAAAGGACTTCAGGGGCTAAGACACTGGATTTTGACAGAGAAACCCTAATTTTCACCAATCTCTAAGATCAGTGTGACTGTAATGGCCAAACTTGCGCTGAACAAGGGTTAAGCATGATTGTTTTAAAGGAAAGCGCGCTGTCTACACGAATTTCTGAGTAAAAAATGTGCTGGGTGAGGAATATGGTAAAAATAAATAAATCAACAAACACACCAAACTCAACACTCTAAGGTAGTAATCCAAGTGACTGTGCAAACCTATACATGCTCAAACTAATTGAGAACTCAATGGTTGGTCAAAATGATTAAGAGATCATATTGAAAAAGAGATTGACGAGACTTTATCTTCCTCAGTGAAGTCGTCATTTTGTTGTGAAGGAAAATCCCCTCTGTAGGCACAGGTGATCGCTTTAGCCCAATGAGTGGGTTTATCAACAAACTAAACAAACCAACATACACTTTCCTAGCTTATGTTTAACAAATGTAGAGAGAGGGTGACCTACCTCACTCTGATGCTAATCACTCAATCCTTTGGAGATGAATTTGATTCCTTCATTCCCAAGCTCGTTCCTTACTTGTTCTTCATGTCCGAGTACCTATAAGAAATATCAAAGAGAAATACAAGGTACAATAGCATATATGGAATACATCAAACATAAACTACTTAATAGATCAAGGAGTATTAAACTAAAAGCACAAGCATTTACACAATTATGGAAAGTGAACATCAAATGTATATATTAATGAGCTAAAAAGGGGAGCATACAACCTATGCCTTGATGTTGGAGACCTCCTTTTGGTGGATGTCCAAGTCCAAGAAAATACTCTTGAAGCACTCCTCCTCTAAGTTAGGATGGGAAACATTAGGGCATAATCTCAGTATGAGAATGTAGGCAATCAATGACCAACCATTTGGGGATGGAAGGGAATTGATTTATAGGAAGGGAGAGGGAGTTATGGATCCAAAAAATAGGTAGGAAGGTCCACATCCCAAGGGGAAGGATCATAATGATAAGATAAAGAGATCCAAATGGGAGAGCTCAGCCATATTTGCAACAACCAATATCCAGCTCGTTGTTCTCAAAGTTTCTAGCATACGGAGCTTCTCCCACATTTTGGGAAAACCTGCCAGAAGAGGTTCAATGCGGGTTTTCATATCAAACCCATGCTGACAGTACTAGGGTAATGCAGTGCAACCTGGCATCAACTCGGGTAGGTAGTGGAGAAAAGCGTGCTGGCCCTAAAAATTAGGGTTTTAGCTAACCTTCTTTAGCATTGAATCAGGGAATTTTTCCTTTGGGGTTTTAGGGATGCTTTTGTTTGTGTATCATGATGGATATATTTCAAAGTTTTCAACATTTTTTCACTTCGAGATATGGAACAAGAAGTGAACAGTGGGTGTGACAAAACATTGTGTAACAAGCCCTTGTGCGATGTTAGCGTTAGAGGTATTCCAATCATGTCCTGCACAAAGGAGTGCATTGCTCACTACAATCATAGCAGTAGATCCAAAGCACTTTCTTGTTATCACATTTTATATATCAAGTGCTAAGAAGAGACTCCCTCATCACATGGATTTCCAGATTAAATCTACATATCGGAAAATGAATATCTTTCGAACTGTAGTTGATAAAGGGGCTTCCACATGTGTCATGTTGATGTCATGTTGGAAGGCTATTACGTTTTTAGAAGTTGTTCCTTCTCCTACTATTCTTACGACATTCGATGATCATTCTCATAAGCCTCATGGAATTCTTCTAGCCTTTCCCATTTGTGTCAGGGGCAAGGTTGTCAATATCGAGGTAGAGATAGTTGATGCCAACCTTGATTAGAATATTTTGTTGGATCGAAATTGGGTTGATGTAATAGATGCTATTATTTCATCATTGTTTCACATCCTCTACTTCCTCGATGAAGGGACAATTGTTATAATTGATCAAATGGCTTATTCTCCTAATGATCCCAATGCATCTTTTGAATCTACCGTTCCCTTGGTGAAGAATATGAAGCAACTTGTTGAGAATATGGGAGTTGGAATGTATTCCTCACTAATGGGTACTTTTGATCTTCCTTCTCTTATTTCCCATGTTAATTCCATTTCATCCTCCAAGGTCTCCCCTCGAAGAGGTTCTTTTAGAACTAATTATTTTTTAGATCCTTGGCACTTACCCCTCTATTGCCAAATTAGAAGAGGGGAAAGCAGGTAGAATGACATACCCTATACCTTCAATAGAAATCATGTACCAATCTATAGTGAATTCTAAAGATTCTAATCCCATTCCTCTCCCATTAGAGGATTTGGATGGTTATGTGGCTATCGTCTAGACTCTTGACTCTACTTCGGTTATGGATTGCCTTGACGCAACCTTACCATCTAAAGAGGAAATCCTAGAAGCTATGGTTGGTGTAGAAAGACCATGAGATGATTTGCATCATCAGTCATATTTTCTCCCTAATTTTCATCAAGTTGAGTCAAATTTGTCTGGTCCTTCTTCAACTAGAAGTGTTCATAAAATTCTAAACCCTTTGGCCCCAATAAAGATTTTCGCTGAAGATAATATGTCCAATATTTCGAAAACCATTCTAGTGAACATATCCAGGAATCCCAATATTATCAAAAATATCTTCATTGAAGCTACATGTTCCCTTGAAGAAATCAAGATTTTTACTAACCTTTTTAAGGAATTTTTAGATGTGTTTTCTTGATCTTATGAAGAAATTCTTGGAATCAATCCATCGATAGTTCAACATGAGATCAAGACATATAAAAACGCTAAGCCTTTATGGAAAAAGCTTTGGCTGGTAAATCCTAGGAAAAAAACAACTATTAAAGATGAGGTTGAAAATATGTTTAAGGCGGGTTCCATATACCTCGTTCCTTTAACTAAATGGGTCTCGAATTTAGTTCTTGTCTATAAAAAGTAAGGAACGATCTGGGAATGCATTGAATTTAGGGATTTGAATAAGGCTTGTCCTAAAGATAATTTCCCCGCTCCGTTTATTGATCCGATCATTGATGAGTGTGTTGGAAATGAGGTGTTCTCCTTCATGGACAATTTTTCAGGACATAATCAAATAACTATCCGTTCTGAAGATCAACACAAGACAACATTTATTTTCCCCTGGGGTACATTGGCATACAACAAGATTCTTTTGGCCTAAAAAATGTTGGAGTGAATTTTCAGTGGGCCATTTCTTAAGCTTTCCACGACATCAAGCACATAATAGAAGCATATTTAGATGACCTAGCTATTCGTTCTCGAAAGAGAATTGATCATCCACATCACCTTCATCTGGTTTTTGAATGATGTTGTTACTATAATATCCAGTTGAATCGTAAGAAATGTGTTTTTAGCTATCACATCTGCTCGGTTATTAGGGTTCATTGTGTCTAATGAAGGGATTCATGTTTATCCCTTCAAGGTCAAGGCAATATTTCAATTACCTCCACCATCAATGGTTCGTCAACTTTAAAGTCTCCAAGGTAAAGCTAATTCCTTAAGGAGATTTATCATAAATTACATTGATATTATGAAAGGATTTATGCGATTACAGAAGAAAGAAGTCCCATTTTTTTGGGACGGTTTCGCTCAACGCTACTTCGATGCTTTGAAAAAGGCATTGACCTCTTCTCATCTTTTGAGTCCACCTAATCATAACAGGGATTTCGTCTTGTATATCGTTGTGGCATAATCAACCATTGCTATGGTTTTGGTTCAGGAAGACCATGGTCTTAGAGAGAATGTGATTTATTATTTGAGTCGAGGCTTAGTCAGTCCTGAACTTAGGTATTCTCATATAAAGAAATTAGCTTTTGCAGTAGTTCACGCTGTCTAACGACTTCGTCACTATATTCTGCTTAGATTTTTTTTTTGTTGGCTGATGTCAACCCATATCAGTTTGTCCTCAGTAGGCGAGTGATTAGGGGAAAAAATAATAAATGGATTGTCGTCTTATAGGAATTCAATCTCGAATTTATGTCATCCAAGTCCAGAAAATATTTGGTATTAACAAAATTGAGTTCAGAGTTGTCTTTTGAAGAAGCTATTGTTTATGAAGAGTCATTTCTGGATGAGCATCTCTTCCTAATCTCTTCACAGGATCCTTAGTATGGAGACATCATAGTATATCTCCAGACTTCGAAGTTTCCTTAGACTTTTTCAAAGGATGAACATAGAAAATTGCATCACCTAGCCATGATTTATATTATTATTGGTGAAACTTTGTATCATCGTGAGATTGTGATCAACACAGGCCATAATGGAGAAACCTATTGGTGAATGCACCCCAATAGGCTTATAGGGAGAATTGGTCCTCAAACTGGCTCAGATGAAGTAGTTTATGGATGACACTCTGAAGGATGAAGGGAACATGCTTAGGGATTTGTACAAGATGGTGACAAAGGGGGGATAGGATGTTGATTGATTCTATTAGGAGGCTCACTGATCGAATGTGTCAAAATGGCCTATAACATAATGCCCCCTAAAGCGCAAAGTCAAGGACAATGACTGATGACTGAAGTTCTTTACCTTTTGACAATTTGGGATCAAGGACAACGGATGGGCTTCATTTGTTACAATACATTTACAACATGGTATCTTTGTTCGTTGAGGGAGGCATACCCATACTCAAATCATAATCTAATATAACATGTATAATGATCAAATGATGTGTCCACAGATGCAACTGTTGGACCCATGACTGGATGAATGTCTATATGATTACGACCATCATAAATTGTGATCTTTGTATAACTACTGAAATCACAACTTGGATGGATGAAACTAGATCCAAGGTCTTCTATCTTGTTCACATGACAAACCAACGTACAAGTCTAACCATGTGAATCAATGGCCTGAAGTCAAACATGGTAGACACCATCTGATTACCAAACAATGATATAATTCGTTAACGAATGTGAGAGAAACCACCGATGATGTTAATGGCTCTCAAGGTATTATAGTACAATCTGTATGGTGTGAATGAATGAGTTAATGTAGAACACCACACAAAATATTTCGGTTGAAGACCATTGATGTAAACCTATCACTGAGAGTGAGGAAACTTGTCATTGATGTATGCAAGCACCAAGGTACCAAAGGTGTGTTTCTAAGTCAACTTCCTGGATGATGTGTTGATGCCAATAGGAAGTGACCTGTTGCAAGAGGTATTTGTTGTATCCCCCATCAACAACATGAAACTAGTATGATGATTGAGATAGAATGATCAGAATGATGCTGACATGGAATTGGATAAGGAAAGGAAAACATGAAATGAAGGCTTAAGAGTAATGTGGCAGAGATCAACTGAATGACTTCACTTGAACACACTGACGACAGTGAATGGAGTTAGCAGCATTGACCCAAAACCGAAATGAAGGATCTGAAAATGGTATGATAACCAAAAGACAAGCAGATGACCCAACCCAACAACCACGAAGATGAAGTGGAAGAGTGTTGTGTTCAAGTGTGACTCGCTGCCATTAGAAAAATGGAATCTTTTGTTTTCCCAATTTCCCCAACCATATTGGTTAGTACCTATTTATTTTTCAACAAGCTTGAGGAGGATAAGATATGCTTGATCTATAAGTTAATCCTTTGGATGAATCCTTCCAAGTATATTTACGAACCCTAAGAAGGAGTCATTTAGCCTCGTCATGTTCGAAAAGTCCATCACTGTTTGATGTTTAATGAGTCCATCAAAGGTAAAACTCGACATATTTTTCATGTTTAGAGACTTTGAAAAAGAGGCGAAAAAGAAAACTCCAAATGTCCATTTTTTGTAGGTAGTCCCTTAGGTTCGAAAAGGTAGAAAACAATACCTAAAATAACCTCTTATCCATGTTCAACTAAGGTATTCCTTTTTGTAGCTAGTCTATCTCAATCCCACAAAAGGGTTAAACTTATACTGGGTAGACATCATTTCATTTACTTTTACGAGTTTGAAAAGAGAATTGCTCCACAATCTTTTCATATTTTGGGAGTTTGAAAATAGCTAAAAGAGGACTCTAGGGGGTTTCCTTTTAATAGGTTTAAAGAGCCTGGAAAAGAGATAAAAGTATACTCTGTGGTCAAAGTAACCTATTCAAACATAATGAAAACCTTCTAACAGTTGTCATCCTGCTCAAAACACGATTTAATATGCTTGTTTCATGATAAAAATGAGGCATATCTAGGTCAAGACACTAAAAATGAATAAAATAATGAGAAAATGACCATAAATATTCAAAATTACTTCTCATTTTTACCATTTCACATTTTACCTTCAATAGTGAGTATTTGGAGCCCTTTTCCCCTTGATCTTCTGCAGCGCATTGTGTCCAATCCAACGAACCATTTCGAGTGCCATCATTTCCAAGTAGGAACTAAAATATTTCTCTATCTTTCTACGACCCATTTTTGTGTTTTCATGCAAATTTTTTAAGGTTCTGAGGCCCCTAGGGTTTATAAAAAACTCCCTGGGACCAACACACCCCTTTGTGTCAAAAATTGTGTTGCACCTAGGCAGAGGAACACTGCAGATAGAGGTACAACACTCTGGTAGACACTTCTGGGGTGCATTGGGTTCATTTTCCTTAGTTTTCTTTCAAATTTTCCCTCAAATTTTGTCATGTTTTTTGCATGGGAAAGAGCCTAATGCATTCCTTGTTGATGTTTCAGGTACCCATTAGCACAAGATGCCGTTCATTTGGAGAGAAAGATAACATGGGGAACAAGGCTTGAATGCAAAAAATGACCCTGTTGCCATCCATGCACCCAAAAATTGTGGGTTATTGAAATTATTCTAGCTTCCTAGTATGAGGTGGAGTTGTTGAAATACCTTGCCCATTCATGGGATATTCAGGCATAGGCATTCAGGTTAGGGGAGAATCTACTCGAGATACATGTAGTAGATATTTATTTTTTGGCATGATTGTCAAAGCGAGGTGTCCCCATCTCTCTTCTAGGTGGAAGAAGAGGTGGTGAGACGGTGAAAGGCTATATCACTACCTATTACAGACCTCAAGCCCTTCCTACTAGGGATGGAAATATCAACATAAAGGATGTGGCCCAACTACCTTTGAGAACAATCTTGTCCATTATCTCAAGGTTGGTAGGAATCTCAAAACTACATGTAGCGAGCAAATCGTACATGTCGTATGGGATAGAGTGCCTAGAGCCGACAATATTCAACTAGAATGAGGGTGTCGTGGACAATTTGAAGGAACATATTACTAAAGAAAAGGAGGGGAAGTTGAAGAACTTCACCTATGGTGTGATCTTAGTCTCTTTTTCTCTAGAGCAGGTACCATTACTGCAACATTAGCAGATTGTACTTGAGCCCATTGATCCGGGGACCCCACGGACGAGGAGGTGGATATACCATATGAGCCGACATGCAGGCCCATCAACGATCAACTTTTCACCAGCCTTCTTTGGGTGGCTACGTAGACAATTCATCATCATTGATGATTGTCCTTATGCAGGGATGGATTTCCATGATGATCTTGAGCTCCAGTTGCCTGAGGGTGAGCAATGGGATATTTCAGGTAAGATACTTCGCCCGTTAATTTTTTGATAGTTTTATGATTTTGTTTTTTGTTTTTGTTTTGTTTTTTTGTTTTGTTTTGTGTTTTTTTTTTGTTTTTGTTTTGTTTTTGTTATTTTTTTTGTTTTTGTTTTTTTGTTTTTGTTTTTGTTTTTTGTTTTGTTTTGTTTTGTTTTGTTTGTTTGTTTGTTTTTTTTTTTAGTTATGTTCCCAAGACCAAACTATTTGATATTTTCATGCCCTTATGTGGAAGTTGATCGACCAATAGGTGCTACATATCTTTGTCGCATAGAGAGACAACCATATGGGGAGGCAACGAGAGAAATATAGGTCACTGCGGTTGGACGGGATGTGCTACAGAATCCAAAGGTAGCAGAGATCCTATCATAGGTGGAGCACCACATAGAAGGACTGACACACGGGATTAATGAGACCATGGTTGATCATCTCCCATTGCGACTTCAATGACACACAATCAAAGTTCCTAGTCGTATTGGTCGATTACTGCACAAGATAGCTTGTGCAGTGTCATATTATCATGAGCACTAATGATTTGTCTACTTAGATGTTTTGCATGTAGTTTTTATATGGGCGATGTAGCCATATGTGTCTCGGGGCAGACATTTTTTAAAACCAATATATATATATATAGATATATTTCCTATTTTGCTTTCAATATGATGTGATGTGAATTGAAAGTTATTTACATTCGTTGCAAATGTTGATTTGAAACAAAATTAGCTAGGGAATCTGCTAATGTGTTCAAATTTCTAGAAATATGTGCATAATGTATCAAATCAAAATTTATTACGAGAAGATGCACTCTCAAAACCATGCGAAGGATGATGAGATTTCTCATTGAATAGATATTAGTGAGTTGTAGTACTAGGATCTGTGAGTCAAGCCCAATGACTATACTATGGATACCATGTGAAATAGCATTAGATAATAGCTCAACCACTGTGATATACTTAATGATGTTGTTGGTAGAGCGACCAATGAAAATCCATTGCAGAGTCACTAGCTCGCCATTTGGAGAAAAGATAGCCCACACTGTGGAGGATAGGTTCTGAGTACTATGGCTTGCACCATTGAGACAACCAATATACAATCCAAGAGAGGTCGACATCTGCAACCCAAAATTAAAAAGAATCAACAGAAACCATGGGAAACTATGAAAAACACACTACGAAAACACTCAACACACCTATAGATAGTATGTACTTAGTGTACTACAAATGGGATCAAGCATAGTGTTTTTTTAAGTAAAACCCATTTCTAGGCTGCGCCAATGGAACTCCATTAAGGTCTACTAACTCATAAATCCATTTTGCAAGGACACACTTGAAAATGCATGGGCCCAACCACATAGGTTGGAACTTTCCTAGACCTAACTTGTTGGCCTCCTGATCATATAAGAGAACCATATATCCTTCCAAAAAGACTCTAGGCTTGACACTTTTGTCATATTGTGCTTTGATGCATCTTTTATGGGCTTCATTGTCTAACATGGAATTGTGTCGGGTTTCATCCAAACACATTAGGTGTAAAAAACACTCCTCTTCTGCAGAAGTAGCAAGAAGAAGTGCGATAGCTAGTTTTAGTAATGGAATTTCTTATTTGATGGGGAAGATTTCTTCCAGACCATACACCAAATGGAAGGGTGTGAATCTAGTAGTAGTCCTAACTAAGGTTCGATATGCCCACAAGGTAGCAAAGAGAAGCAAGTTCCAATCTGATCTGTGGACCCCTATCATATGTTGAAGCAGAGTATTAAGAAATTTGTTAATCACCTGAACTTGTCCATTAGCCTAAGGATAATAGGGAATGGGATTATCATGTCAAATTATCAATTTGGCAGCTAATTCAGTCATCATATGATTTTGAAAGTGCTTCCCATGATCTGTTACTATTGCTTGCAGAACACCAAAACTAACAATCATGTGGTTGAAGAAAAAGTAAGCAATCATTTCGCCAATGTTATTAAACGTAGGCATCGCTTCGACCCACTTGGTAAAGTAGTCAAAAAGACAATAATATAGCTATGCCCCCTTTTTGAATGAGGGTTACATGTCATGAATTCGATGCACCATTTTGCAGAGGGATCGACAACGACAATGAGATGCAACAGAGTAGGCGGAGCACAGACTTTTCGATCATAGATCTGACATGCATTCCATTTTTGCACTGCGAGAATATAGTTGCGGAAAATGGTGGGCCAAAAGTAACCAGTGCGTAAGATCATTTGTGTGGTAGGATAACCAGATAAATATCTGCCACATGCCCATGAGTGATATTCATTCAAGAATTTCTTGGCCTCTTCAAGAGTGAGGCACCTCCATAAAATTGTATTAATACCACGACGGTAAAGGATGTCGCAAATAATCACATAATTTCGGGATTGGTACCGGATACGCCGCTACTCTGAGTGAGAGGTATTGGGTGAGAAATTTTGGGTCTAGAAATAGATCAGAAAATCTCCATACCATGGGTCAAATGACGAGATCATAAACAATGACTCGTGTGAGATGGCATCTTCGGATGTAGATTCAACATCAAGGGAAGGGAGATCGCACATTAGATCGACAAAAAATAAGGATTTCTTTGACTTGGACTTAATGAATTCCAATTCGAACCCTTGGAGAATATTGATCCACTTAAAGTATTTTCCCCTAAAAAATTGGCATGACAATATGTATCTCATAGGGTTGCAATCTGAAACGACCATAGTTTTGTGAAGAAATATGTAATGGAAAGATATCTAAATGGTTTGAACAATTGCCAAAGCTAAATTTTCTGCATGGGTATACCGAATCAGAGTATTGTTGAGGTTCCGACTCAGATAATAAAGGGGATGTTCAATCCCCATATCGTCTTTGACCAACACCATAGCTATAGTAGAGATGGCGCGATAGCTAGGTACAAGAAATAGTCATGTTGATAGTCAAGGGGATATAAGAGAGATGCCTGAACTAATACATCTTTAAGGCATCAAATTATTTCTGCACAACATCATCCCAAGGAAAGGGAATCCATTTTTTCAATAAGCGAGTAAATCCTTTGGTAAGCTCAACATAGTTAGGGATGGACCTCCTCCAAAAATTAGCTTTCCCTTGGAGTCTTTGTAACTGAACGTGGGAGGAAGGTGCAGGCAAGCCAACGATTGCCTGGACTTTTAAAGGATCAATACGAATTCCTTGTTTCGAAATGATGAAACAAAGGAGTTGACTAGAATCAACACAAAACACACATTTGTGTAGGTTAAGTCAAATTTTATAATGTCTACAACAGAGAAAATAGCTCGTAAATACATGAGGTGATCAACCTGATGCTTAAAGTGAATAGGGAGATCGTCCAGGTAGGGTTGCAAAATATACTTGATGTTGTGGAAAGCATAATCCATCCATGTTGAAACGTGGCTCTTGCATTATTTAAACTGAAAGGGAGCTTTCTATAAGCAAAAGTACCCCATGGAAAAATAAATGCGGTTTTATGTTTGTCTGCCGAGAGAATGTTGATTTGATTATAGCCCGAGAATCCATCTATAAATGGATAAATCTTGCAGCCAACACAGTCATCAACAATCTCATCAATAAACGGGGCCAGGTAGTTGTCTTTTGGATAAGCTCAAGTTACGTGTCATTAATCAACACATACTTGGATCGTGTGTTGTTTCTTCATGACATGGAAAACGTTTGATACAGAATCAGTTAAAGGAACGGGGTATATGAAACCAACCTGAAGAAGCTTTTCAATTTCAGCTTTTATCCAAGCAGCCTTCTTGGGATGGACTAGACAGAGGTACTGCCCAATGGGTTTGGCATCAAGATACGTCTTGATTTCATGCACTACTATGTTTGGGTCGATACCTGGCATTTCTTCATATGTCTAGGCAAAGACATCTCTGAACTCACGAAAAAGGGTTCGATAAATCTCGATTTCAGATGAAAAATAATATGCTCCGGTGTATAAATTTTCGACTATTCCTAGTTTAATTGAAATATCAAGAGGAATGGTTTCTTTGATATTCGAAAGGTTCTTTTAAAAGTCGATCTCATGAATGGAGATGGAATTTGTAAAGCGTTCAACAAAATTAGGTATGTACACACCACTAAGATTATCTTCAATGATATCTGGGAAGGAGGAACGATGATGATGTTCATTCCACAGTTGCATCTTCTAACATCATGATCTCCATGATGCTTTCATGGATAGAGAATGTACACGACAAAGGATTAGAGGGTGTGCCATAATCCAGTGATCGATCTACCCAATTGATCAAAGAAAAAGTATGGGATGCACAAGTCAAGTAGATGGCTTCATAATCTTGCTCAATGGGACTAAGTGACATTCATTCACCAAAAATTTTGATTTGAGTTTCATCAAGTACAATCCATGGATCGAATAGGATTGTAGATGATGATATCATGTTGATATAAGAAACTAAAGGGGAGGAACTAGGTAGGGGAGGTGGAGGGAGTGAAAAGGTTCCCATAAGCGATGAATCCTTTGATAAACCAACTCCAACATTCCAATAGGAATGTAGGGCTTCCCCTATAAGAGGGACACTTCTAGTAACATTGGAATTAGAGTCGAAAAAGGTGAGTTGATATAAGGGAACGATCTCGCCTTTATGAGGAAAGGCAATCATTCAAAAGCAAGTTGAAATGATGATAACCGTAGCATAAACACATGTATGTCCTAGTAGAATATTATAATCTAGAGGTCCGTCGATAACTTCTACTTCAACGGAGATGGATTTCCCCCCTAGTTCCACTTGGAGGGAATTCATAATCCTACAGGGTTTATATTTCCTTACATCAAAGTATTTTAATGTGGTGGTTGATTGACTCAGTTGGGGTGAACCAATTGCCTTCTAGAAAGACAAAGACATGATGCAAGTTGAGGCTCCCTCATTCACAATAGAACGATGAATGTTATAACCATGGAGAACAACCTGAATCATAAAAGCTCACTGAGACAGAAGTCGAGGGATATAATTTCCATGAGAGAAAACCACTAGGTTGGAATCCAATGGATCCACACATATAATAGCTGCCAACAAGGCCTTCTTTTGGGTGGGGTAGTTTTGCAACAACTCAAGAGTTGACATAGCCGAAGGAGATTGAGTCAAGTATTCAACTACATTGTAATTTTGAGCAACTTTTTAATGAGGGTTGAAATCAAACTTATAAATAACACCCTTCGAAGGCTTGATAATCAATTCCATAGGAACCAGAGGTGGGATATGATCAAATGAAGGTGGTGCCGAACTAGTAGGTTGATCAACTACCTGACTGTTCGGTGGAATCACATTACCATAGTCCTTATTCTGAGTGGCCACGATGACATTGGATTTTAGCTTTGAGGAGGAAAACATCAAACTATGTCAGAGGAAGAAGCATCCAAGGAAACCATATGAGTCCCCTGATTGGGAAACGAGTCGGTCAACACAACGGGAGAAGTAGATGATTTAAGAAACTGATTCACTTCAGCATGGTGTAGACAATCACGTGTAAAGTGATCCTCATTACAAATCAAGCAAGAGTATCAAGGATTTCCTTTCTAATTGGAAGACAAATTTGTTTATTGATCCTATGGTGAGAAATTTTTTTTTTTTTCTTACCTTTACCTTTCTTCTTGCTTCTAGGTTGCTGCTGATACTTTCCTTTATTAGATGATACGAAATTTATCTCGGAAGTAGAAGTTGCAGGAGGATGAGATGGAGGGTTTTTTCCAAGAGCGGTAAGAGAAATACCATATGGTTTATTCGTCAATTGTGAACTGGTAGAACCTATAATTGCATCAACAACATGAGATTCTTTACTAGGTGGAGGAGGGACAATATTCAAGGGTCTCAAAGCATTTGGTATCTTATCATAGAGCATGCTCGATTGGGTATAAACTTGATCTAAATATTGAGCATGAGAAATAACTTGCTCTTTGGTCATGACTCCACCTATGGCCACATCTTCTGTTATGTGAGATAATAGATATTTGACAAACCATTATTCTAACAACTGATCAGGAACATAAGCCTTGACCAACTGACAGTGACGTGTCCACTCATGAATGTGATCTGAAATGTGAGTAGAGTTTGACTGTTTGAAGTTAGTCAATAGTTCCATTCCATTTTCGTATCTGATGGACAACTAGAAATGTGTGAAGAAGGTAGTGGCTAAAGTGCTGAAGTCATGAAATGATTCTCAAGGTAATTCAATATACCATCTAGCTGTGGTACCCATAAGAATTTGTTGGAAAAGACAATGTCGAATGGAATCATAATTAAGTGAATCAAATGAACACCATAGATGATACGTCATAACATGTGTCGACAGGTCTTCGCCAGGATTCCCATTGAATTTTGGGATATCAGATGGAAAGCTAGTGCCAATAATCGACCACCATGGCGAATGAGAAATGGGGTCATTAGTAAGCTGAGTTAAATCCCGTAATTCAAGAGTAGTCACAAAAGGAAACTACCGATTAAATTCTGGAGGCATATGAATTGGATATGAAGGGATAACCTGGGAAACAAGCACTTGCCTTCTTGGATGAGGAGGGTTCTAATAATAAAGAACCGAGTTACCAAAATATGGAGGGTTCTGATAACCAGCATACAAGTGGGTTTGTTTCCTAGCCCTAGGATGGCGATAAAGTTGTTGGAATGGTTAGGTTTGGATTTGCTGGCCTTGAAAAGGAACTTGATGTGATCCATACTATTTATCAATAGAAGTTTGCATTACCCCCTAGTATGGGTTTGATTGAGGCTACGCCAAATTTTGAATAATTTGACCTACTGAAACTTGAGGAGTACCTTGTGCAAGTGATTAAGAAGGTGAGGGACCTTGTACAGGTTGAGTAATAAGAATCTGGAGAGAACCAAACACCATTGGAATGGGCTGTAAAGGTTGTCTCTCATTTATTTGAGCTTTTTGAGGTGTAGACGGATAGGAAAGAATTTTTGATGAAGATGATACAATTTAAGGATTCAACAATTGATCCCAAACTGAACCAGGTTGAACAGGTAAAGTAGGTTTCCAAATAATGGAAGCCATTCCAGGATAAGGAGGACTATAACTAGGCAAATTACTATATTGAGGTATACCAACAATAGGTTGCCTCCGTACCATGGGAGGAGGGGATGAAGGAGGCAACTGAAATGTAGATGGAGGGTACCCAACATAAGTACGAGTGGGTTGTTGAGGGTAGCTTTTCCCACTGATATAAGGGCCAACATGCTGCTCTATTTTAGGTGTATATGGAGGAAGAGGAGCAAACTGTGTGGCATTCATAAGAGAAGTACCATACATTATTCTTGAATTGGATGACATGGGAGAGGTCCAAGGTCTAGAAGCCCCACCAAAAAAGGTATCAGATAATGACTGATAGCCAGGCGGGATGCATGGGCCACCATATAAATGAGCTTCTAGTGATGTTACAAACATAGATGAGGATGCGATGCTTGATGTCTCAACCATAGTGGTGGAAACATGTTGGGAGTTTGAATTAGTTCCAGTCATGGTTAACAATCCCAATGAAGATTGCCGCATGAGATCCAAATAATCAGGTAAAGGAGATTGTGTCTAAGGTTGACCAGACAGAAGAGGACTGGTTTGATAAAAATAAATTCCTTCCCAATGAAATGAATAGAAGGACACAAATCTTCTTGAGGGATCTCTTCAATACTCAAAAGTCCGTGTGGAAGAGGTTCACCATCAGGCCCAAGATATATTAGTTCTGTATGAGACAAAGGAAGAGAGGAGGAAGGTCCCAAAGAATTAGGTGAACATGGTTGAGTCTCCTTAGGCTCAATAACCTTAGAAAACAAAGTTTTTGACTCAAGGAGATCATATTTAATGACCTCATGTAACAAAGTCTCAGGGACTTCTGTTTCAATTGTGTCAATGTCATCAACATGAATAGATGTAGTCTCGGGTTCGGAACTCAAAGGCACAAATGATTCTAGCTTATCGTTATTGAGAGGAGGGTTGAAGTAGTTCCCAATGTTTCTGATTCAGTACTTGGTGTTTTCTTGTCTTGGCCAATGGTTAGGAGTAGCCTCTAGAGGAAGAGGAGGATTATTTTGCATTCTACGCAAAAAACGGTGAGAGGAATTTTGTTCTTCCATATTGGATGATAAATTTTATTAACACAAAAAGAAATAAATAAAAAAGAGGGTAATCTAGGTATAAAGGATTACTAAGTAATCATGAACTACAATATAAACCTTGGCGAACCAAGGACTTAATGTACGATATCAAATCTCCCCAAATGCTATATTCGGTGTATCACGGTATACAAGGCAACAAACTTGGTTACCTATGGATGGATACAAACCTATTGGGGACTCCCAAAATATACGTGATGGTACATGGAGTGAAGTCCATAGTAGTGTTGTCTAATGTGTAACCATTCGATGAGAGCGTTCCATATACTTTACATGCGTTGAGCGCCACCAATATACCCGAAGGTACGTGGAGTATGATCCTATACACTCACATATGTGGAACAAGATTTGACCCCGGGATGTAACGTTGGCAAACAACGACAACTCCTACGTTTAATGACGCCGGAACACATTTCTAGCCTAGACCTCTAAATGTTTGCATTAATGTTACAAATGATTCTTAGGTTGATTCAATAATTTTTATTGTTTATCTTTGATTATGTTTCAGTTTTTGGGCTCACCACGAATGTCCTTTGAATATCCTAAAATGAAAATCTAGCATGAGAAAATAGAAATCCTTTAACTTTCAATGAAAATATAGCTAAGGAAGAGAAGAAACAATCAAGATGTAGCACACAATATGCAACAAACATGATGCAAGAAGCAATTTCCTTTCCAATGCAATTGTTCCTATGCTAATGCACATGCAAAACCCTAAATGTTGATGCAAAATATTTATTTTCACCACACTTAATTTTCAAAATGAAGAAAACTAAGATGTGAATGTTCAATTACTGATGCAATTACACTTTTCAGAATGAGGACTAGAACAACAATTCATCCAAGCGACCATCAATCAAACAAAATCAGTTTGCAAGTGACCAAATGATAAGAACAAAGAAAAATCAAAAGAAATTCTTACCCAAGGAAAACAACAGAAATGAAAACCAAACAGAGGCTTTAGAGAGACCACAAGACATTGAAGATTCAGGGAAGTTTAGCTAGAAGTAGGATGACCAAAGATAGGCTCAAGAACCAAGGAAAAATTCATGCAAAAACAGGGGTCAATGCTGTTGTAGAAGAGACACTAGTGCGTTGCAACATTTGTACAAAGTGGGCCAGGGCGAGGTGCAACACTCTGTCAAAGGCACAGGGGTTCATTGGGCGTGGGAAAGAGAATTTCAACACAAAAATAGAAGAAAAGGCTCAATGAAATCACTTCCTAGGTCTATTCTTGGTTGGGTGATACAACAATGATTTGTCAAGGAGGTAATCAAACACAATGGACAAGGAAACAACCAAGGAAATACTTCATTCCCCAGTGGAGTCACTAATTTGTTATACGAGATTTATGATTGCAGACAAAAGTTATCTCCCCTAGGTCGGTGGCTAACTTAGTACAACAGAGAGACAAGGAACACAACGGTTTTCCTTAAACTAAATAGATGACAGAGTGAGGCCTGCCTGGAATCTTTCGCACACTTCTCTCCTTCTTTAGCCTGGAAGCTCCAATTTCAACTCCGAATGGAAAAATTAGAACCTGCACAGTCAGATAACACAAACCAAGAAACTACGAGATTTATGCAGTATCATCTAAGTACTTCATTCAATAGATCAACGTGGTATTGAAATATATGAAATAACAACATCACATATAGGAAAACAATAAATTCTTTGCATTAATATAAATGGAAGGAGATTACAACCATAAATAGCAGTTGATCTTGTAGAAGAGCTCCTCCAAGTTGTTGACTTGTCCTTTCCTTGCCACAATATGCACCTTCAATCACCCTAAATGCATGATATGATAACCACTCGTTACAATAGAATAAAGGTAGAATCACTCTCCAAAATCCAACCCCCAACCACATAAAAGGATGGGAATATATAGAGAAGGAAGGTAAGTTGGGAGTTCTTATTGAATTACCAATCTAGGATAAGAGATCCACCTTTGATGGAGGGATAGGATTAAAGAATAAGTGGTGAAAACTCCAATGTAGGGAAGGATAGGATCTGAATGTTTTATCCAAGGTAAGTAGTTGAAACAACTTTTGGAAACTCCTAGAATGGGAAGCTTCTATAATCCTGATTATTCTCCTAGATTTCTAGAATCAACATACGTGCAAAGGGGAGCAACCTGCTGGTAACCAACACAGACCATAGTGGAGAAACCTACTGGTGAACACACCCCAATAGGGTTACAGGGGGTGTTGGTCCTCAAACTGGCTGAGATGAAGTAGTTTAGGGCTGAAACTTTGGGGCATGAAGGGATCATGCTTAGGGATTTGTGCAATATGGTGACAAAGGGGGGATAGGATGTTGATTGATCCTATTAGGTGGCTCACTGATCATATGTGACAAAATGGTGTATAATAAATACAATTTGACTATTGTTGAACAACTCTCTCGGTTTGCCTCGTGAATAATTTTGTGCTTATGCATATCCATCCTTCCAATCTTAAGATTGTATTAGTAGAAGAACTTTAGTTAACGAAAATAGATTGAGTTTTAGGATATTAATAAAATAATATGCTCATATCTATTTCTAAATGATCTTAAATGGAGAAAGCATTCATAATATTGACGTTTTCATTGTGCAGAGTGCCGAGATGAAGTCGAAGGTTTATTGAGAAATGGCACTAGCTACAATAGTGAAAATGTCAATGTTAATGTTCTGAAAGCTTTTTCTGCAACTCAACACTCATCATTACCCATTGTACGCATCTCTAATATGTCTTAGCATTTCATTACGTGGAATCAGAAAACTGATATTGAGCAAATACTCATCAATATTATATATCAGTTAATTTTTCTATATTATCCCTCTATACAGGTACAAAGAAAGTTTCAATTATGCGAAATATGGAAATAAGAGAGTAGCACAATATAACAGAAGTAGAAAGGGTGAGTGAAAAGTGGGGAGTGCAGAGTGTGAGGCTTTTCTGGTTGTGCGAAATTTTGAATCTATGCACTAGCGACAAAAAGTTTTGCATCCTCATATAAATTTCCATCGTCGTAGAATTTTTTTATTATCTATTTTTCACAAAGAATTATTGCAAATACATATAACATTTTCATGTTTCATAGACGTTAATTTCTTCACATATTGGTTTCGCACAACACTTCTATGCTAATTGATAATGGTTAATGAAATTTAAATTTTGGTATATGCAGTCAGGGCAGGAAACGGGTCTAAAAAAATCTCCAATTATTATTATTATGATTCCTTATGCATAGATTTTATTGTGTAGAGGATAGGGTATGTATGAGATAATGACCGCATGGAAAATGATTATGCACAAAAGAACCTTTACGTCATGTGTTTCAAAACTCCGCACACATTTCCTGATGGCACAAATCAATGCCATGTTTGATGATAAACTTTAACATCAGTAAAGCAATTAATTAAGGGCTTTCATTACAAGAATAAATGTAAACCATTTTGGAATTTTTTCAGTTGATCGATATGTAGTCAATCCATTATGTACCTTGCGTCAAATATAATTCAAAGAAAATTGCAAAAATGATAATTAATTCCATGTATAGAACATTAAGAAAACCATGGAATCATTTTGTGTTAGAGCTAAGTCATCGCATCTACACACAATATTTTTGTACTGTTGTATTGACTACATGTATAATAATGCACATTATCACAATGAATTCATATTTATTTTATTTTGTAAAATCCTACTACTTAGTACACATATATCGACAATATTAAAGCAATAACGGTTAGCAAAATAAAAGAGAGAAATAATTTTCAACTTTCGAGATTTATTTTACCACCTACCATTAATGTTCACTTTGGTATTTTAAATTTTTATTTATTGAAAGTGTTAACTGTGTCAAGAAATCTATAAATGGGATCTGAATCTGGGAATGGATAAGAAAAATGACGGTAAGAACTATTGGCATAGACTATTAACTCATGATTGATAGCATTAGCAAGTGAAACATTTTGTCAGAAATCATGGGAAAATGTTTATGTAGCCAGTTGGAATGTTTTATGACAAATAGTTTTGTATCATGATCTTGAAAATCGTATACTAGATAATTTGTAAATCAAGTCCAGTTCAAAAATTTTCATACTCCACTATCAAAATAAAATTAATTGACATCAATTTAGTGGTGGGGGCCTGTTCAACCACCAAATCAATTCATGGTAGAAGTAGTTGAGAAAACTACACAAAACATCTATTTTCCATTGTTTACAGTTCTTGTTGGTAGTTTCAAAGCTAATTATCATATTAACAAATAGTTCATACTTATTTTATATGACAAGTTTTTGTTTCTAATGACGAGTATTTCAATGATATTAAATCAAGAGAAAATGAAAAGTGGACAAGATGGTTTTGGAACATCAATATCTATTTCCATTACATCCCATAAATGTTGCCTTTGATATTTTCAATTGTTATTTATTGAGAGTGTCATATGTACCAGTTGCCACACAAGAAATAGTAACAGGTGGTAATTGGGACTAGAGCAGAAAATTGTGAACTTAGGCAAGATTGAGAACGAAAATAAGTATCAAATAAATGAAACAAGCTATTTTCACTCATACATTCAACTAAGCGGAATTTGAATCCACCAACAAAAAAGAAAAGAAACAAGGACATTTGCAATAGTGAATTAACGAATATTGTAGTGAACAAGTGCTTGAAATTATGTGAAGCAAATAATTTCTTGGGCTTACAATTGGGCAGAGTTAGTGTTATTCAACCATTCATTTTCTCAGCTTCTCAGATTCTTTCACATATTTTTCTCCAATGTATTTCTTTCTTTACACAATCGTCTAAAGATTTTTATTTTCTCTTGTCACACCTTATGAACAATCCAATAAATGTTTCAGCACATGTAGTAGTCACTCCATCTTATCAACTTTATCACTTGCAATACACACTCCATTTTATTAAGTTATTATTGATTTCTCTTTTCCCTCTACTATTTGGAATTTCTTTGTTAGTGGTACAAGACATATTGAATTTTATGACTCACTCTAATAGCCTAAATTACATCGAAACAAAGAACCAATGCAATTTTTTCATCTCATAATGTGCAAGCAAATAGTTTGTCTAAATATTCATCTAACTTAAAATATGTTTACACAATAGATCATTTATAAGACTTGGAAGAGAATCAAATATCGATAATGGATGCTAAAAAAATTGCTCAAGAGACCAGCATTAACATGGAAGAAAAACACAAGAAAAAGGCTTAAATCTTACACAACAATCTCCAGCTTTCACACCCGGTACTGGTGTAACCTCATCCTTGCTTATAGGAAATATAAAATTTACTGGTATTGGAAAACTGGTTCATGGTGAGATATTAGGTTGTTGAGATGACAAAGTCTCTTCGCAAATACTTTCTAGAAAAGTGCATATGGTTCAAACAACCAAATCCAAAATTTTAGTAAATAGACAAAGCATTCAAGAAGCTATATACGTGGAAAATGACATCAATGTACCACTTGAACTTCTTGTTTAGAAGAGAATCAAAAGATAATGGAGAAAATTTCATAAGAGGTCATTATTTTCAATGAATGTCCCGTTTCAAAAAATATGACAAGGCCAACAAAAAACTGAGAATTGAAAAGGTAAAAGTTCAAAAGAAAAATATTATTGATGAAGAACAAATGGATATTGATATTTATGATGTTGACACGAAGAGGCTGATGGTAAATTCCATCAATTTACTAGTGATGCAGTTGCTCAGTCTATGAATAGACTAACTACAGAAAATTTGAGACTAAAAAAGAGATTAAAATAACTAGAAGACATTCTAAATTTGGTCCCTCTATTAATGAATCCAATGGAAATACGACACGGGGGCTTCACTAAGGGAGAAATACCATATCATGTGCGTTCATATCAGGGGATATATATTGAGGAAAAAATGACACAATATATTGAGCATATAATAGGGGGTAAAGTGTCTTTATATGTTGTGTATAAAAAAGAACTCAAATTTAATGAAAAAATATAAAGGGGTATAAAAAAAGTTATTGAAAAAATGAATACCTACAATATCTAGTGAAAGTGGGGCTTTTTTAAATTGGCAAGGCGTATTGGGTTCATATTGATAGGGGGTTAAATAAATTAGTTTTTATAAGTATTTTCCAATATGTATTCAAATTAAGGGTATTATTTAGTATGCCAGGAATGCACGTGCTATGTGAGAGGTTCATTAAGTGAAGCCCCCGTGTAATACGATCACCTTCATTGTCAATTTTTGTTACTGAAGCGCCACAAAAACTTAACAAAGTTGTTAATATGCTTAATGCAGTGAATTCACATATCATAAATAACATATGAGAAATATTAGAAATTATTGATGATGCATGGAAATCAATTTTCAATTTAACACATTTGTAACAGGAAATCAGGACATTTGTGAATCTGGTTAATAATAATATTGAGGAAGATAGGAAATTCATTAACAATGATTTAATTTCTCTTAGTCAGAGGTTTGCATTACTCTCTGATACCACGAAACAAAACCAAGAGCTTCAGATGCTAATCAAATAAAGCAATTGGAAGTTGGATGGTCATAGAGAAAAAGTACACTTGAGGAAATCATTTCTAATTGTGATAAGCTAAGCAAGAGAAGAAGTGATGCCTATCTCAAGGTGACAAAAATATACAATACTTAGTCCACGCATATTGTGTAATTCTAAATTAATTTTAAGAGACACGTTAAAAGTTGAATTAGACTAGGAAAAATAGTCAATGGAAGTGGAGTTTGATAGCATCACCGATTTTACCGCAAAAAAAACAAATGGCTAATTACTTTTGTTAAAGTCAATAAGCAGAACTTTGTCTTGGCTACCCATATACAAAAAGAAGTTAAGAAAATTAAAAAAGAGATATTCAATAAAAATGTGAAAATGGAAATTACGTTTGCTCCTGATAGGGATTACATTAAAACGACGATGAACAAATTTGTTGAACAAATCATGAACTTGTAATACATCTAATAGAAATATAGTCATTGCACACAATTTTCAATAGTGTAAGTGCTCTCAAATTGTTCAACTTTCAATTTTTTGTTAGCTAATGCTAGATAATTTAGTTTTGTTGATTATGTTATGGTGACCTTTGCTAAATACTATATACAAATTATTATTTTTCTTTGCAAATTCCTTTTTTAGTGTTACGGTTTACATAAGTGCAATCCCAGTTTCTGCTAGAACAAACTTATTTACTTTTCAATTTTCGTTGCTACAATTCTAACTCTATTCCACAATTTTGTCTTTTATGGCTATGTTTTGAATATGATCTCGTATATATCTAAATTATGGCTATGGTCATTGACATTTGAATCTAGATACAATCGTTATTGAATCTAACCCTGTATCAGTGTTATGATAAATTTTTCTATAAATTTTCGAACATATGTTTTGAGATTTTCTATTATATTCAGTGTTGTGCTACTGGTTAAAATGAAATTGAACATTTGAAAATAGTTTTTAAATACTGAACTATAGTAACTATTTTCCAATTAAAACTATCAAACTCTATATCGATTTTATGATAATGTCTTCTACATGTTTTTGAACATATGATTTGAGAATTTGTTCTATGTAACGTGGTGTTATTTATTAAAATGACAATGAACGTTTGAAAATAGTTTTAGATTTCAGACATAGATATCTAAATAATACAATTGTTAATGGCGAGTCTTTAGATTTGAATAAATTTTGTTCTGTAGAATATGGAAGGATGAATAAATATTTTATTGTGTTTCTCTCACACTCTCGCATCCCAAAAATCAAAATCTGCTAACCTATACATGATGTTAATTTGAAATATCTGAAAAGTGAGAATGGAGTGAAATATTATAGCGTGGTATTAAACCAGTTAATTAAGAAAAATCATTTCAATTAAGACAATGATAAATTTGCTAAGGGGTGTTTTCTATGTACTCTGTCTTATGTAATATTGTATAGAGAAGAAGAAAAAAATACACTTCACAACCTAAAATAAATGTTGCACAATCTGTACAATAGTAACATAAGTATTAGCTCTTAAATTCCCTTTGTTTTCAGACTTAGAAATAATGTTCACCAATCTTTTGTTACACTGAAAACTGCTTCGAAGTTGTGCTATATCTGTGTCTCCTTTTCTACACTCACTTGTCTTCGGACATACACTTTACCTACAAATCTTCTTCTTTGCATCATTCCCCCCCTTCGAATATGCTATATCGAGTTACTTTTCATACATGAAACGAAACAGACAAGCGTACTAAAACTCCATAAATATTTAAGCACTTCACACAATGTATATTTGTTACTTGTTCCACACATTAATATAAGCACATTTATATAAGTCATAATGTGATATATATGTGAAATTAGCTCTATGTGAAATGTGCAGAAAGAAAGCTTCACTCAATAAGTGAATATCGTGATTAAGCATTTTACGCAATGCTTTAATGTGTAACTTTTTAATTCGTGGTCTAGAATGTTACTATGTATGGATGGGTAATGTATATGAAAGTGTAAAAAAAATGAATGAAGCTTCAGTCATTGTAATAGCCCCAGTCAAAAATCCATGTAAAAAAAATATAAGACCAAGATCATTGGACATGTATTTCATGCTGAATGGTGGGCAAGACATTCTAGTGCCAGTGTTCATTGGTTTATTATGGCTAAGGAAATTGGTAAAGGAAATGGAAAAGGCTTTGGAAAGGAAAAATGACATTTTTGACACATTTATTTATGAAAATAATGGAAATTAGGAGAAAAGGAAGGTGAATCGTCACAAGTCGCATTTGAGGAGGAAAATGAAGGAAAATAATGGAAATTAAAGAAAATAAAGGCCTCATTGATAAAAAGGCTTCTAAGGGTCAGTGGGCAGGCTTGGTCAGTGTAACCTTTTGTCAGTTCAGTTTTGGAGCTCTCTCATTGTTCTCTCTCTTGCTCTCACTCTTTGACACTTAGAGTTTTATTGGAGGAATTTGGAATTGGATCAAGAAAGGAAAAGAAGGAAAGAGGAAGGAAGGAGAAAGAAAGGAAGAGCAGGATCAAGCAGCTAAAACAAGATTCTTTGTAGGTATTAGTTTACATGTGTGATTTCCTTGTGATATTTGGCTTTCATGGTATTGCATGTGGTTCTTTCCTGTCATAACATGGGATTTTCTAGGTGTGACAGTGTTTTCAGCCTAGCCTTACTATTTCTGAATAGCTATGGTGTGATAAGGTTCTCATGTTTTGATTGAGATGGATTTCCAGATGGATTCGAAGCTAAGTGAAGTTGATCTCCAAAAGAAAGAGCACATGGTATAGTGATCCCTGAACCAGATTGTGGATTGCAGTAAAGCCATCAGCTTGGTGACCCATGAAACAAATAGTGGGTTACGATAAAGCTAGGTATTGTGTGCCTTAGTGGGCCTAGGAATCCTCGATCTGTTGATGGTGGGATATACGATAAATCCTAGAGATGGTTGCCCTTGATTAGGCTTAGGAATCCTTACCGTTGAATGATGGGATATATAGTAAATCCTAGAGGGTGGAGTCTTGATTAAAGCCTAGTGATCCAATGTGGATTGCGGTAAAGCCTAGAGACTAAGAGATAGGGAAATTCCTCACAATGTAGGTGGAGAAATCTAGTGGCATCCATGCTTGTTTAATGACCTTGTGATATGGGTTGGATTGTAGTAAATCCTAGTTCTATTAATGATGGTGAGGTGGTATAGCCTTGGGAAGCCCTAGTTGAGTTTGGTTTTAAGTCCCACATTCATGCTTGGAAGATGGAACAAGGGTGATTGGTTGAAAGAAAGATTTAGTTAAACCAATATATGGTCAAGTGGTTCGTGGAAGTCCCAAACTTGGTTGGTCATTTCATTCATTAATATGAGGTTATTTCTCCTTGTTAATTCATGAATATTATACTAGTTTATATGTGGATTATATATTTGTTGTTTCCTTGGTATTTCTATTGTTAACATGCTGTTTATGAACATGTATTATGATAGTGGCTATGTATGGCTCCCATCATGTTTTTAATTGTAAATGAATGAAAAATGTATCTATGGCCTAATAGATGAAATTGAAACTAATGTGTTGAGGCATAAATTATTATTAGAAATTATCAGATAAGTATGAGAACCCTATGCTTAGTTTTGTTGTTAAGACCTATAACTTTCATGTTTGTGGCATGTTTGACGAAATTCTTGTCATGGCTAGTAGGGCTCTAGTCTAGTCCTTATCAATGTATTTGCAAATGTATCTTTATTCCATTGTGAAATTTCGTTTTCTAAACATGTCATTGAGTTCTAAGCAGTTCCCTAGGCTTTGGGCCTAAAAAGGTGGCACAAATTCCGAAGTCGCAAACACAACACTAGGAAAAATGTCCCCAGAAGCTCCCTTTCCCTTGCTGTGGGAGATTCTAGAGCCTCCCAAACACACCCTTGTCCATATCAAGGGAGTGTCTAGGGTTTTGATGCACTAAAACTTCAGTTGGTCTCAGGGGCTAGTTACCTAAGTGGTTGGGATGGCTCCTGAGAGTTTTGTTGTTGACGTGGAAGGTCTGTGTGGTGTGTTTCCATCGATTTCACTTCCTTAAGATGACTTAGGAGGTTGAATCCAATTATATTGTTCCCTCATTGCATATTTACCCTAGTTGGTCGGTTACTTGGGTATATGTGGGATGAGGGTGTTATAATCATACAAATTTCTTTCTGCGTGACCCTTTACTTATGCATAATGAAATATTCAAAGCTTCCTCCACACAATTAATTGTTGAAACATTTTCTAACCAAGAAATTTCTTTACGCATTCTATTTATCGAATGACATGCAAGTCATGCAAATGCACCTAAGATAAGATTTGATTGTGCCAAGTTTTATCCGCACTCCACACAACTTTTAATCAATTAATTAGCTTTGTTGGCTAATTTTGTGTTATACAAAGAGATTTCACCATGCAAATAGCTTTGTGCATAGAGCTTTCATTGTGTGTAGAGTTCTATGTGAATAGATATTTTGTGCAGACAACTTTCATTATGTGAAGAAATTTCATAAATAATGAACTAAGATTTTTCCACACTTATTGCTCTCTGCATATCCCTTTACTCCTCCACAATGGAGATATGCATTATTTAGTATTAAATTATTACAAATACTGCACATAGTCCACAAGCTATATGGAATTAACTCTCCTCTGCATCCGCATTGCCATTTCCTAGAAAGTTCATGGTGAAATATTTAGACTATGAACCAATGAGAAATTATCGTTTAGCAAATTAATTGATTAAAGATTATGCTCGCATAATGAAAGCTCTCGGCAAAAAGTCTTCGCACAGTGAAATATCTCCACATAAACATAATCCATATCTTTGTATTTTGAATACCTTTATGTCTATTATTATTCACAATAACAACCAAGCATGCAGTGGACCCATACAGTGTTATTGGTATTATTTTAATAATAAATAATCCATATCTCTGTATTCTGAATATCGCTAGTCAATTGAGTATGGTTGTGCGAAGTTTGGAAAAAAAATGTACAACGAAATATCTTGTGTAAAACTCTTTGCATACACACAAATGTCAGTGAACACCTCTCGAAGACTAAGTATGTAATTGCAGAGAATAGTGATTTTTATGCACTCAAGCAGGATCAACTTCTTTGGTTCTCAGGACTCTCTTAATCAAATATGGTTTCTACTGTGGATACTCTAAGACTAAGCTCAAAAGAAATGAACCACAGATGCCTAAAATCTAGAACCATTTCCCTATATGGAGGGGATACATGGAGTGAAACTATTTTACTTGAAAATTTCAAAATGAAGATAGCAAGAAGAGCTGCAGATCTCCATTTTCTTAAAAGTTGTCGTGATAATAACCTAATTCCCTCTTTTGCACAGATTAATCATAGATTACATAAAAAAATTAATGATAAGGCACTTTTTAAATTAAGCATAGCTCTGGTGCATGCAAAAATTAAAAAAATTAGGGCTTCTTTGGACAATCTTGGACTTTTAGCATTTTCTTCGCATCTAAAATTGGCCAGCAGCATTAGTAGAGATCTTTGGTCGGTAGTTGATGCCAAGGAAGCTCTAAAAGCTCAAAATGAAGGTCGCATTGCTCAATCAATATAACAAAAGAAGCTTTTCAGATTAATAAATAGATCAGACAGTGATTCAAGTCAAAGGTCAAGAGGAACCAGTTCGTGGAGGTTTGAACACTCCATAACAACAGGACACAAGGTAACTAGCTTCATTAGAGGAGAAAACCGTTCAACTGGCTCAACAATCATGAGCTGCAACTTGAAAGAGAACATAGGTTCTGAGAATAAGGCGTGGGGTAAATCTAGGGAATGCAAGCGTAGTGAGGGAAAACACATAAAAATAACATGTGAGCCGATTAGAGAGGATAGAAATGACATTCAGGGTCCCAATAGGTTGGAGAATGTAATCAAAAGACGCAACAAATTTGTACCCCTGAACAACTTGGACAACGACCCTAAGCAAATCTAGGCTATGGAGATTGTTCCCAACTCTAGAAAAGGTAAGAACATAGGAAAATAGAGCAAAGTGGTTGACACTCACATTCCAGGCAGTAGCAATGTTGATAGGTTAGAAGTCGTTGATAATCCAACGAACAGTGAAAAAAATAGGTTGGAAGATGCAATGAAGGTGATGGATTAGGGTGAACCCAAGGAAGGTGAGCGCAATGGTTGAGTGCACAAGAAAGATAGGTGAGCTGAATATAGTTGTTAACGCTGACATTCAGGGCAACAACAGGATGGGGGATGACAAACCCATTGAGACTTCAAGATTAGCTTTGAGCAGCGTGGACAAGCATTGTTGGACTGTGGAGACTGTCCCCAACTCCAGAAAATGTGAAAGCATAGACAAATCAATTAGCACTGACACCCCAGATAGTAGAAAAGCTGATAGGTTAGAGGACACAAACATTCTAGACAACAACAAAGCATATAGGTTAGGGGTGTAGATAGGATGAAGGACGCAGACATAGAAATCCCCAGTCATATGTCAACTAGTAGCAGCTCAGACAATTTCGATTCTGAGCATGAACAAACTAAGGAAGCTATCCCTAGTACCTCAAAGGAATTAAAAGCCATATATATAAATTTAATATTAAGCAACAACTTTGGGGATCTGGTTGTATTTGAAGGGGGAACTAATAATGGCACTAATAAACCAAGTGAACTAGATAGAAACCAAGGTGTAGGACATACCATTGAAGTCATCGATAGTTCAGTAGTTTGCAGCGAGTGTGTTGAAAGAAGTTAATTAAGCAGAGACTACAATTCGCTGAATTCTATAAGCGCACCAGGATTCGATAACTTAGGTTCCAACTTATCCTCGAGAATTCTTCCCAAAAGAAAGGTGGTTAATTTTTCTTCCCAGGAATTAGGCCCAGAAATTATTAGTGTTCTCAATAAAGGTTTAAGGTTTGCAGTTGCTCTGAAGAGCATTCTGGTTGAGAGGACTATTTGTAGCATGGAGGATGGAATAAATAACCTCTCTATGGAAGATAAGGAGGCACTGAGACAAGAATTTTCTCTCATAATGAGGAAGGCTAGAATTCCCAAGAGTAATTTAAGTAAGGAAGAACAAATTGCCTTCAAGTCCCTATGAAATAATGATAAAATTGTGGTTCTTAAGGCAAACAAGGGAGGGGCAGTGGTGATCCTGGATAAAGAAGACTACATTTGTAAAATGAATGAACACCTCAATTGTGGCAGTTATAAGAGGCTTATCACTAATCCAATTCCTAAGATTATTAGAGAGGTCAAGAAGGAAATTTTAGACTCCACCCTTGAGGAAAAATTAAAGAAGAGATTAACTCCTTCCTGTGAAAACATCCCAAGAATTTATGGGTTGCCCAAGATCCATAAGAAAGGGGTTCCTCTTAGACCAATAGTCAATACTATTGGCTCCACAACCTATGAACTCGCAAAGTATGTTGCTAGAATCCTTAGACCTCTAGTTGGGAATATTGATTCTTTTATCAAGGACTCCCATGATTTTGTGAATCTTATCAAGAATGAAAGGGTAAACCATGATGACATCCTGGTAAGTTTTGGCATGGTTTCATTATTCACCAAGATTCATTTGGATGAAGCTATTCTGTTTATAAAGGAGGTTACGGACCCAGAAACTGCAAAACTTGCTGAGATTTGCTTATAGTCAATCATTTTCACATTCCAAGGAGGACATTATGAGCAGACATCAAAGGTGGCAATGGGATCACCCCTATCACCAATTGTGGCCAACTTATAGATGGAGTAATTTGAAAAGAAGGCCCTTGAATCATACCCTTTGAGACCAGCTTGGTGGAAACATTTTGTTGATGATACCAACCTAAAATGTTAGGTCCCTATACTACTAGTGTAACCCTTTATTGTTATTAGTACAACCCCCTTATAATATTGTTGTGCCCATGTAGTCCCCATATTGTTATTATTGTGCCCCATAGAAGCCCACTATTGTTATTATTGTGCCCTTACATTATTATTGTTATTTCGACTTTGATTGTATTATGACCCCTTAGACTCCTATATATAGAAAGGAGGTCTTTTTATTTGTATCATCTAAGAATTATTCATTTGTGTAATGTAAAGGAGGTTTCCCCCTCGAATAGGCCTATTTCTAAGGTGTTGATATATCTTTTCTATCTTTTTGTGAGTTGGTTTCATAACATTTGGTATCAGAGCTTTGGATTATAGGGTTTCGTTGTTCCAAACAGATCATCGTGACATTTTTGTTATAACGTTTTTTATGTAACATTTCAGAAGCGAAACAAAAAAACCCATTTGAGAATAGATCGTGTTGAACCTCGGGTCCGAATTTCAGATCTTGTATCGCTATATTTTCAGAGATATGATCTGAGGAATTAGGGTTTTTTCAAGCTCCAAAATTTCACATAAAACAAGTCAACGTGGAAGTTTCAAAATAACTTGTTCGATACGAAGTTTTAGAAGCTAAAAAAAACACCCATTTGAGAAGAAAGCGGTCTGAACCTTGGATCCAAATTTCAGATATTGTTTCACTATATTTTAGGATATATGATCTGAGGAAGTTAGGGTTTTTTCATATTCCCGAATTACATCTTAAACAAGTGACCTTGGGAAAATCGTCATAACTTTCTCTTTGAGCATCAGATTCAAATTCCGTAAGAATTTACAAAAAGAGGATCGACTATAGTTTCCTGTTTGTATTTTTCAGATCCGAAAGTCAAAACAGTGACACGTGGAACTTCGTACAAGTTTTCTCTTCTGAAAAGGTATATAATCAGGTAATCTTGGGAGATTGTGCATAAATCTTTCTTGGAGAATCCAATTTCAATCAGACTGGTGGAATTGGAAAGAGGACGCAGAGGGCTACTGTAGGTCGCAATTTCGGAACTAGAAAATGTGAAATTACAGAGTTACAATCATTTCAAGATCGAGCTCCTAAAATCAAGAAAAGGCAATATGAGGAAGTTTGATGGCAAGGATCCGGTAAATTGGATATTACAGATGGAAGAAATGATAGCACATTATGAGGATACAAAGAGTAACACCTTCTTTAGCCAATTGATAAATCTCGAACAAAAGGGTTCAATGGCAAAGCACATTGAGCACTTTCAAAAATTGAATATAAGGTTAAATGATATTCCAGAGAAACAAAGGATTGATGTCTTCATAGGGACTTTAAAGGATAACATTCAACATGAGGTTCGTCTCTGGGAACCTAATTCATTGGAGAAGGCATTCAAGTTGGCAAGAAAAATTGAAAGTGAAATTATGGAAACAAGGAATCCCACCACTCACGACTATAATTATGGAAGGTGTTTTTTCTGCTAGCCTCCACAACCTACAATGTTTACATGGCAACAATTGAAGAAGAAAGAGAAAAAGGGCTTGTTACAATTGTGATAGCAAATACACTAAAGGTCATAAGTGTGCTGAGAAGAAATTATTTTACATAGATTATGAAGAGGAGGAATAAAAGGATAAAGAAACAACAAAATAAGAGGATATACACCAAGAACCAACCCTAGAGAAAGAAGATATGAATCCAACCATATTTTGTAAATCATTGGCAAGAATTACCACTCCTTAAACTCGCAAGATATAAGGACATATTAAGAAGAAAAAGGTTCAAGAAGTGAAAGATTACATCGAGAAATAAGAAATGAAGCAAACCATATCTTGTAATGCATTGGACAGAATTACCTCTCCTTAAACTATCAAGAGAGAAGGACATATCAAGAAGAAAAATGTTCAATAAGGGAAAGATCACATTGAGCATCAAGAAATGAATCCAACCATATCTTGTAATACATTGGAAGAAATTATGACCCATGAAACTCTCAAGCTAGAAGGACATATCAAGAAGAAAAATAATCAAGCATTGAAAGATCACATCGAGCATCAACAACAATTTCTCCAACTTTTAAAGGATAACACCACTTTGGTGCAAAATCGAATGAAACAATGGGTAGATCAACATCGAAGTAAAATGAGTTTTGATGTAGGTGATTCAGTATTTTTATGGCTACATCTCAAGCAAGCTATTTATGAGAAGGAAATGTTGGCATTACTACATGCACTTAAGAAATGACGACCTTACCTAATGGGAAGACACTTCAAGGTAAAAATGGATCATGAGAGCCTTAAGTACTTTTTAGAACAAAGATTATCTTTAGAAGAACAGAAAAAATGAGTCACAAATATGTTGGGTTATAACTTTGAAATCATCTACAAAAAAGGGAAGAAAAATGTTGTTGCAGATGCACTCTCAAGAAAGGATGAGGATGTGGAAGCATTGTTATGTGTTATTTATATTATCCAACCAAATTGGATAAATGAAGCAAAGGATGAATGGAAGAAGGATGATGAAGTGTGGTCACTCATTCAAAAGTTGCAAAAGATCCCAGTTCAAACAATATTGCTAGAACTTGACGAGGAAGGAAAAATCATATTCGAGCTTGGAGCAGTCACAGAAACAAGAACTCGACAGCTATGAAATCGATCAATTTCAGAGTATCTCATCAAGTGGAAGAACTTACCCGCTGAATATTCCACATGGGAGGACAATAATTTTTACAAAGCATCAAGAACTACTAAAGCGTTGAGGACAACACCATTTTGAAGGAGAGGGCAATGTTAGGTCCCTATATACTATATGTAAACCCCTTATTGTTATTAGTACAACCCCCTTATTATATTGTTGTGCCCATGTAGTCCCCATATTGTTATTATTGTGTCTGATAGAATCCCACTATTGTTATTATTGTGCCCTTACATTATTATTGTTATTTCGGCTCTAATTATATTATGACACCTTAGACTCCTATATATAGAAAGGAGGTCTTGTCATTTGTATCATCTAAGAATTTTTCATTTGTGTAATGTAAAGGAGGTTGGCCCCTCGAAGAGGCTTATTTCTAAGGCGTTGATCTATCTTTTCTATCTTTTTGTGAGCTAGTTTCCTAACATAAAATGGACCCACAGTAGGGAAGAACTTGACAAGTTTTTCGTGCACCTGAATTCCATCTCTCTCGAAATAAAATTTACTATGGAGCTGGAGAAAAACAATAGTATCCCATTCTTAGACGTACTTATCATTAGAAAAATTGATGGCTCTTTAGGACATAAAGTTTTTAGGAAATCCACTCACACAGAAAGTTATCTCCATGCTGATTCCTACCATCATCCATCCCAAAATTTCGGTGTGCTTAACACTCTTGCCATTAGGGCATTTCGAATTTCTGACTTTGAACATCTTAGGGAAGGGAAGGAACATTTATATTCAGTATTTAAGAGTATAGGCTACAAACAAAAAGAAATTAAGAATGCCATAGAGAGAGCAGAAATGAGGGTGTTATCTCAGATACCTAAGGCCCAAGGCCTAACCTAGTGTGGTAGAGTTTTCCTACCATATATTCAAGGGGTGATAGACAAGATTGCCAAAATCCTAAGAAATAAAGACATAGTCACGCAGTTCTCAACACCTGGAACAATTAAACAGGGTATGAAGTTTGTCAAGGATGACATTGATGGACAACAACTCAAGGGGGTTTATAAAATTGATTGTTCCTATGGCAAAAGTTACATTGGTGAAACAGGCCATTCTTTACAGAAAAGACTGAAAGAACATGGAGTTGATATTAAGAACGAAAGATCTCATACTTCGGCCCTTGTGGAGCATTCCTCAAAACCAAAACATCATGTTTATTTGGAAAGTGTCTCAATTATCACAAGGGAATAACAATATCAAAGAAGGAAGATCATGGAGGCCCTTGAGATTATAAAACATCCACAGAATCTCAATCTCAATAGGGACAATGGTATTGAGATTAGTAGAAGTTGGTTTCCCTTAATTAGAGGGTTAGAACCACCAAAGCATCCTAGGTAATATGGTAATTGTTTTCCCTCTCCTATCCTTATAAATATCTAATCTTATAACTATATAATTATATTATTAATACACAAAAATAAAATTAAAATAGATAATATTATTAAGTTTTTATAATAATTATTATC